>JAYMFW010156268.1:0-18232 GCA_036785005.1 Tubulanus punctatus | reverse complement strand
TTCTAATTTCAAAGGTTCGAATCCCACACGCTGTCACTCGGTATAAACTCACTAGGTTCGAATCCTACTGCCAACCACTGTTTTAAGGAGAATCGTGATATTATATGGAAGACAAATTATTATCAATTCCTCCGTGACAAGGACACCTTTACATTCGACTCCTACTGCACATCGATATTTTTAAGGACTCTGGAGAAAAACAGATTTTTTTTGGAAGAAGATGGATTAGAACTAAGTCCAAAATCAAAGAAAAACTTTGAACAATTCCTTCATGAAAATTAAGAATTTATTTATTACACCTATTTTCACGGAGTACTTCTTAAAGGTGTAGAGTTGTACATAAAGTGAAAATAAAATACAAATAATAAATACAGTTAATTAGACTAGTTTACATCAGAAAGTGATCACTGCACTTAAATAATATTGAGACAGACGCTATAATTAGTCTCATTTCAAATGTACTATTCAATAAAATATACACGCTTACTTTAACTTTTAATAGACACAATTACTTCTATTAAAATACAGACAAACAAATCATTCAACTCAGTAATTGGTATTGCATAAAAGCAGACGGATATAGTCAGCTAATCGGCAGCATACTTAATCTTAATCAGACACAAGTTTTCTTGGCAATGTCATGTAATAAAAAAGATATTATTTCTATAAAACAATGATAAAAAATATTCATGACACTGATGGGATTTTGCACGATCTCTATATTTCTCATAAACACTCGAATATTTTAGAGAGCAAAATCCCGACCCAAAATTGGGGAAAACGCTCCTCGGAACATCTTATTTTCCGAAGTTTCCTCGGTATGGCTCGATCGGGTCGACGGCAGGCACGGATGTCGCACCAATGAAAATACTTGGCTGTGCCACTGAGAATCACATGAAAGGAACCATGGTTGCACCAAAACTACATACTTTATACACGAACAACGTGAGGTTTTTACAAATTATCTGAATGATTTGGGACTTTGATTAAAAATTTTGTTGACTTGATGACTACGTGTAAATTTCATTCGTAATTGATGCATTAGTTTGCTTTATCTTTTAGAATTTTTTGACATTTAATACATTTTCTCAGACAAAAAGTCAATGTTTCCAATTTTTTGTTCCGGATGTAGTGAACGCCAGAGGTGCAAGGCACTTCTTGGGGCCTAAAGTTCTGCCCCAGAAAATTTTCAACGAAAGAGGGACAATTTCTCGGACTTTAAAAGAAAATACACGATGTGGGCTTTCAACTCACTATGAATGGGGCCTACAACGGGGGGGGGGGGGATACCTGGAGTCTGGCGTCCAGATGGTTTTGGACTGGAGTCTGGCGGTTAAAAATCATGGAGTCCGGAGTCCAAAATCTCGTTTACTCTACGTCTGCTTTACTTTCGCTCTCAATCCCAATCTCATCACATCCTGGCCCTTCTCATCCAATCAACCTTCATTCCCACTGCCAGCAGACACTACTCTTCTATATCCCAGTATCCCAACAGGAATCACCACATCCTGTCCATTTCCGTCCGCTCCATTCTCCCTCTCAATACCAATATATACAACATTACTGTCTCTCCCTGTTCACTCCACCCTCCCCCAACTGCCAATAGACAACACCACATTGTGCCTTTACGTCCACTTTATTCTCATTGCCAACAGACACCATTACACTCATTCACTCCCTATCCACTCTTACTCCTCTCACTGCCAACAGACACAACTTCACTATTCTTATTATATCCCAAAAAGTTCCTCTCGTGTTCACTGTTCCTCTCACGCCTTTTTCTCAACAGGCATCACCACACTCTCACTCAAACAAACACCCCTCCCTTCTAGAACCACCACGCTCCCGCATCCACCAAACTCTTTCTCTCACCTCCTTGTGCCCAACATGCTCCACCTCAATCTGCTCCTCGACATTCACTCTCTTTTCCTCTACTCACCAACTGATACCACCACATTTTGTTTCTCCGTGTCGACAATTCGCAGCTGCTTAATCCTGTAACATGCACCACAGCCCTCTGTCGCGTAGGCATGCTTATATTGTGTCTCTGATTATTTTATATTCACCTGTTCTCCTTCAACACTCGCTAAAGACACGGCAGAATTCTGACCATCAACTCCAATGCACAAACATACTCCGTTTTGCAAACGTTCCCTGTGCAAGAGATAAAAAGTTGGGATCCTTTTGAAATTGGGAATGAGATAACGCTTGAGGGTGTAGTGGACGGTGGAGATACAAAGTGTGGTGGAGCCTGTTAAAAGTGAGTAGGATGGTCAAGTGGGCAGGGGGAGAGACAAAGAATAGTGGTGCCTGTAAATTGTGAGTTGAATGGTATAGTGGACAGGGAAAGACAAAGTATAGTGGTGTCTGTTGGTAGTGAGAGGAATGTTAGAGTGGACATTAGAAGACAGAGTATAGGTATCTGATATGAAGGGTATAATGGACGGGGAGGGACCGAGTATAGTAGTGTATGTTGGCAGTAGTGAGAAGGAGGATATATAGAGGACATGGAGAATAAGGGTACACTGTAGTGTCAGTTGGCAGTGAGTCTGGGGACGGGGAGAGATGGGGTGTTGCCTCTTAACAGTGAGTCGGTCGGAGGTTATAGTGAACAGGGAGAGACAGAGTATAGCGGTGTCTATTGACAGTGGGAGGATGGTTAGAGTGGACATGAAGAGACAGAGTGGTGTCTGTTGGCAGTGTGTTGGAGAGTAAGTGTATGGGAGAGAGACAAAGTGTTGTAGTACTGGCAACAGTGTGTCAGAGGGTATAGTGGACAGGGAGGGGCAAAGGGTTGTGGTGTCTGTAAACTATTAGTCGGAGAGTATAGCAGATAAGGGGAGTGTATGGAGTGGATGGTAGGGTTGACACGTAGAAATAGGTAGTAGAGGTGTACGTTGCAGATGAGAGTGAGAGAAGGTTGGATGTATATATAGTGATCTGGTTTCTGTTGAAAGTGAGGAGTGGATGATCGAGTTAACATGGAAAGATGTATTTTGACAGTGAGAAGGAGTAGAGTGGACGAGGCGAGAAAAGAGTGTGGTGGTGGATTTCGGGAGTAAGAGGCAGAGGTTCAGAGACGTAGAGGGACAGTGTTCGGAAACAATGTTCGAAAACGTTTGAAGGAATTCAGTGATGGGTGTTCAGTTTTGAAAAGTGGAATGAAAATCGGGACAACGCGAACGCCCCAATTCAATCTCCGTAAAGAAAATCTAAAACAAATTGACGCTCAGAAATGCTGGGCCAATTTCAGCGTCACTTTGGCGGAATTCATTGGCACCCGCTACGGGCCTGGGCGAAAAGCTGCAATTTGAATAAAGGACATTCAAAGAGAAAATCTTCCTTTGACCCCGAACATTTATCATTCCTAATAAGAATATTTACGTTATTAAGTTTTCAATCGGGATTATACTCAAAAGTAAAAAGCATGTGGTTTTCTTGAATTTCTGCTGATATAGAATGTACACCATGGAATGCACAGGAACCTTTTCTATTGGGTATTCTAAATGACCATCTATATCCAGATGACTGGTTCCAACATTAATCCCCAAGAAATACCGTTTAATAAATAGAAAGCTATTCATAGTCGACTGTGTGACAGGTATTGCGACATGAAAATTAAAAGTAGGTTTTGACTCGATCCGAATGATTTAGGACTGGAAATACCAGAAGTATCAGACATTTTTTTTATCTAAATGCGGTAGCCAAACAAGAACCAGAGTGATGAGAACTCAACTCTGGAAAATATTGAAAGAAGATTGATAATTTGTAGAGGCGTGTTACATTTAAAAAAACTAGCCACGCTTGGGATTCGAACCCACCGGATTGGCATGACAGAATCGACTCATATCGGTTTGGAAATAGTGTTGACCTTGATACAAGGTGGATCTATTGATGATATGACAAGATGGCAAAGCGAAAGTTTCTGCTTTCTGTCGTTTTTGTTGTGTATTTTGCGTGTTTTGTCGAACGATTTTCTTGTCTACGCCATGGAATAAGATCTAAAACGTTGCATACGCCGGCCCTGACGACGGAGGAACGTTTTGGTAAAGGCGTCCACATCATGACGAAGGATAAAAATGGAAATTACAAACAAACGACGAACCCGGAAGTAAATCCTGTCGAAAGAGAAAACGACGATAAAAAACGCTGGGGGGATGCGTTGAAGTTCGTCGCGCATTCTCGAAAGAAGCGCTCAGTAACGAGAAAACCGATGTCATCGCCTGAAGATCGCGTCAATTTGACGAAGGTATTCTAATATACATAAATTTCATCAATAAAATGTATTGATTTGAATCGAATGAGTTGCATAAATAATAGGATTACAAACTGTCAAACAGGAGCTTGTCACACTTGGTAGTTGGTTTTCAGATGTTGTATACCTATATAAAATAGCAGTGAGGCTAACAGTTATAGAAAAAATTCCCTTCTTACTTCTGACTGAGTGTCACTTGTGTAAAAAACCTAAGGAACTCGGAATAAACTGCGCATAGCCTATGAAAGTTTAAAAGAAAGACTTTCTCTTTCCAATAGAACAGATTTTGTAACAATCCTTCAACTTATCTCCCACTTAACCAAGGATTGCTGTAACATCTCCTCAAAAAACCAGCATTTCCAGGTCCTCTACTTTCAAAGCAGACTAGAATTAGAAAGTCTGTAAGCCCCGACTGCATCATCCATGAACCATGGGGGGTGTTCTTATTTCGAAAAGAGGCGCAAAAATCATGAACGATCCAGAAAAAGTTGAATTTGCCTTGTATGAAACAAACTTTTCAGATGGGCAAGGAGGGTTGCCCAACTGAAAAGTGTCTCATTGAAGCAATTTATTTATTGCATCTTTAGTCTTTGAGTGCTGATATTTACTGTAGCTAAGGAACATAAGCCTATCTAAAATAAGGTCAGTCAAGGTCCAGATTACCAATTTCACCATTTTATCCATTTCAAAAGTTAGTTAGATTAGATGAAGCACTCTGGCCCTGCAATAGGCTCAATCATCAGCTACCTCTAAAAACCAGGTTGGAAACTACCAAATCATAGCCTTCCTTAAACATTTAAAGCTACATGATTTCAAAGTTCCATTTCTTTTTCCAGTTTGCTCTGAACGACAGTCATCATCAGCTGATAGTTCATTGGGCCGGTGTTTACAGTCCGGTGATCATTGCGCTGGCTCGGAACCTAGAAACCCCATCGGGGCCTTCTAATTCCAGTAATCTCTTTGTGTCCTATGATTATGGGAAAAAATTCGAAAAGAAAACCTTGAAAGCGAATCTTCCATCTGGGATAAGAAATGTAGATGTGGTCATCAATGAGTTCTATACAAGCCCTACATACAACAGTTGGGTAGGTTATCTAAACTAAAATTATAATGCTTATTTGGACCAAAATAACAACAGAAACAACACTGACGTCATAAAAAGTGATATTTTGCAGGGATGACATTTTCCGTTTTTCACATCGGAAATTTTTGGTTTTTAATGCTGATTAATGGATTTTCGATTTTAACTTCACAACAGGATTCAAACCCCAATCTTAGTCGTGTAATTAACACCATTGTCTCTTTGCTGAAGAATCTGATCTCAGCTGTTAAGCAATTTATTTCATTGTTTATTCTGAATTTAGATGCAATTTTTTTCTCTATTCAGTATTTGTTTACGGATCTACGTCACAAATTAGTGATATCCACTCGCAACAATCTGACAAGATTTTTTGTGTCACCTGTCAGTATACGCCCTAAAACATTGAAGATCTGTCCTGACAATACGAACATGGTGATGATTTATGACGAATCAGATCCAGAAAAAAGGGTAAGTTTTTATAATAGATGAATTCAAAAAACACGATTTACCTGCTTTCAAAATAATTTTTGTCCAGTAGAGGCCTGTGTGATAAAATGAATACGTACAATGTCATTTTAGGATAATGTTGATAACGTTATTTGCATACTTCATTTGTAAAAAAACGATTTGAGATACTTAAACTATCTTTTTTTTGTTTTTGCAGTTGTTTTATTCAACAAATTTTGGAAATTCATGGCATCTTTTGTCCAGTGGAGTGAAGTCATTTTTCTGGTAAGTGTACCGGTATTTTTCATTTAGTTCATTTAGGATTCAAATAGGGTAGTGTTCTCATTTCTGAAAAGGGGCACGAAAATCTCAAAACTATCAAGAAAAATAGGGCTTGGGAGATGGCAGGTTTGAGTCCCATGGTCGGCTTAATGCAGGTTTTCTATCCGGAGTCTAACGGTTATCCTGCGTGAACGTGTATAAAACACAGTAAGGTTAGGGCAGGGATGGCACTTGTCGTGAGCTGTAAAGTCCCTTGAGACTTACCTTTATGCATTTCTATGTGATAATGCGACGTAAAATGACTTCCAATTAATAAGTTATGTTATGTTTCACTTTCAGGGGAAAATACCCTTACGACCCCGTCGGTACCGTTTACATACAACGAGACTCGTTCCATCACGCGTACGGTGTCGTAGTAAGAACTCAGATCAACACGTCGACGAGGCGTTTTAGTACGATTTTCTCCGACGTTCTAGATTTCGACATTCGGGACAACTACATGTTTGCGACCACACGTCCTAATCCGGTATGTACTAGCTGATTACCGTTCGAGTAAACTTACTTAGAAAATTTTTAAAAAAAAGAGAAAATATTTCCAAAACTTGGCCTTAGGATGCATGAAACGTGCTACTTTGATCGAAATACCATCCATTCAAATGATTTGAACAACTTTCGATTTTTGTCGAACTTGTCATTTGGCAGGGGCATACCCAGGGGGGATTCCAGGAGTTCCGGAATCCAATATTTTAAGCCAACATATATATTTTCAATCAATTAGATAATTTCTAACTTCAGCGAAAAGAATACGTATGAAGTCATACGCGGAAAATGTGTATGAATGGACTTACTAAAGGGGTCTATAGTGTTCCTTCTGAAATTGATCGGGAATAGCATCAGTGTTCCTACGGCCCCTGAACCCTAAAATAACCATTTGGATATTCTTACTTTAGGAATACAAAAAACCAGGAAATTTTAATTCTTAACTCTAAAACCATTGATGCTTGAAAATATCTTTTTATCATGATTTTCAAATTGAATGAATACAGCTTGTTAATTTTTTTCAGTACAAGGATTTTTTCGTGAAATTCGACCATAACTTATTGCCTTTCAGACAGTGAAGATTTGAAGCCCGACATTGAGTTAAATTATCATGCTTTTAGGATGCATGTTTCATGCGTACTAAAGATAATGCTTAGGGCGGTTACTATTTGGCCTGCACCCTAATAGTTGGAGGACGTTTGCATCAAAAATCAGGGCTCGATGTTTACACTAATCCGCAATTCCGAGATTAGTAGATTTTCAAATGGATTTTCAAATTCAACAATCAACTTATCCGTGGGATTCATTGTAAAAGTGGAAATGGTCTTCAACAATTCTGGTGCAAATGTATACAATTTTTGCATGAAATACATTCATTTGTTGCGTTTTCCTTTGGTTTTGAGAAAGTCTAGTCCGATACCTGGGCGTTAAAAAAATTACGCAAAAATGTCAGAAATAGTGGAATTTGATAAGGAATAGTGGATTTAGGTTAAACTATTCATGTGGAATAGTGGTTTATTTTGTAAACATTGAGCCCTGAAAATGCATGCATGGAAAATGCATGTGGGGGTGATTGTCCAGGGGGAATTGCCCTAGACTCGGAGGGGTAGGTAAAATATAGTTGCTTGGCATTTAAAAATGTTCAATCGATGATCGTTGATTATTGTTTCGATTATGATGTTATTAATTACTAATCATCTCTGCCTCCTATTCGCAGATGAGTCGCCATCTAGAACTTTACATTTCATACGACCACAAGCGAATGATGAGACGAGCGCTTATCGGTGGAGAGAATACTACCAATATGGTTGGTACCAGAAATCGACATCGTATACCTTCATAGCTTTACGTACATACGAAATTTATATTTGTGCGTTGATTAATTTTCATATGCGCATAACCTTCATGTAGCCTAGAGATTAACAAACTGGGGGCAATTTGATGAACTTTTGGAAATAGTCGACGAGATTGATATCATTATTAGATACACAGAGCTGTCGACAGTCCCGATTTCGATACTACATTCAAATTATCCCGATGCTCCATGATTGTCGATACAAATACGATTTAGTGTCATATCTGTGAAATTATCCAAATTGGTTAGACTAAATGATGGATTTCATTATATTTTCATCCCTTATCGCTGTGAAGATCAATTCTATCAATATTTTGCGCTCGATAGTAGCACTAGTATTGTAGTAAGCAAAATGATGGACGTTGTTGGCACTTTCATCAGAATTAATGGATTTATACATCGTTAATTGGTGTTCCCGTCTAGTCTAAATTTTGTTAATTGATGTGCCTATCGAGTACCTTAATGTTCCGCTCAAATTTCAATTTTGCCCCTAACACTCAATTCGCAATGTTGACAGCTCTGGATTCATGTATATAGTAATAGAACTCGCTGAAAGGCTTTTAAAATAACTTACGTCTACTTTGGTTGATTTAGATACCATTTCTGACAAGGAAGGGTATTCTCCTGGCTATATGAAGAACAGGAAACCTTATCATAACGAACATTGATACAAGCAAATATCGGATATTACAAACTGAAGTTTCAGACCCAGTTGTGAAAACTGAACTAGTTTTGTACTGGATGCGAAATATTGGTTACTGAATTCCTGGTCTTGACAGTTTCGTTTTACTGATGAGGTTTCACTGCGTTTTCACAACTTTAGCATAGTTCGTGATTATTAATGCTCTTCTAATTTTGCAAGCTTCTTTTATCTACAGAAATCACCAGCTGGCTTTCCTAATGGATTGATTTGATCATTCTAATCCTGAAACTCCGCACTCCGAGGAGAGTGGAGTCTTCATAAGCTGCATTCATCAATTTGCTCTCATATATCATGGTACTATAAGCTTAATTTAGGGGGTCAGTCCGATACTCCGACAGGTTCGATAGTCCGACAGACTATCTGACTATCGAACTATCGACCTGCTCCCTAATTAAGTGTATAGACCTTGTATTATTGGAAATCCAACATGTTAGAATAATGAATTCTAGGCTAAAATATTACTTTTCAAACTGAGAGTAATGCGTGAACGCAGCTTGTATCAGTGTCAAATATGTCAAATTTTTCATATTGACACGTCATCGATCGAGAAATGACTCGACAGCTACCCACAGTTTTTCTAGCAATTAGCACTAACTGGCAGCTATCTAACCTGTTTACTTCTTCTCTGTTTCCTTTGATCGCGTTCACCGTTTTGCTGTTCAATCATCTATATTCACCACGCTCAGTCATCCTTGCCGGCAAATTCAACGCATCTCGAATTGTGGGTGTCGCGTAACCATAGTCGCTTTCAAAAGGCCATCATTCCCGGTAACAGCGCAAACGAGGTAAGTATCGAAAGCGATAGCTGGTAGGAATCATTTTAAATGGTGTCCTCCATTGTCAAATTCCACTTAGTCAAATAAGGCTGGACACCCCTATTAAAGAATATCGAAGTTAGTTGTAGATTCTTTAAGTCTTTCACTCTGTTAAGCCGCTGTCAGCGGCTCAGCAGAATTTACTGTTGAATATGGCAAGCTGTTGTCAGCGGATTTGGTGACGTCATACACATGCTATTGACGTCATACATAGCATCTCATAGCTATTCATGCTATGAGAGATGTTTCCGTGTATGACGCGACTAAAGCCACTGACAACGGCTTGCCGTATACAACAGTAAATTCTGCTGAGCGGCTGACAGCGGCTTAACGGAGTGAATGAGTTCGGGTTTTTACTATACGAATATTCCGTTTTTAGGAAAATTTGCGGGGAAATTCCGTCTTAAATTCAGCGTTCGGAATTAGGAAATTCCGGAGTGAATGAGTAAAGTTTGTTAATCAGGGAAAAATTTTGGAATCTTTAATTGCCTACCGTAGTTTGGATTTCTCTAAACCACTACAATGTGTTTATTATGCTTTGTTGGTTGTTGTTTTTGACGGAATGTGATAAGAATGGAATGAACTTATCAAAATCATCACAAAGCCTCATTCTCTGAGAGCAGGTGTATACTGGCTAGGAAAGTATCTCATATGAAACCAGTCATAGGAACAGCAGGGGCTGAGTCGGTCATGGCTGCTGAAATTATTTTCAAAAGTTGCTTTATTTTTACCCGACTTTGTGCCAAAAATTTAAGATTAGCCAGTCCAGTTGGAATTCCAGCTTCCTATGACTAGGAGAGATCGCTGTCAAAATTGTATTCCCAGTCTTCAGATTTGCTGTGATTAACCGTAATTTCTTAATCAAATACATTATATGCAATCAAAAATACTTAAAGATTTATGAATTTTTGACGTCATCAAATGATCATATATTTCTCTATTGTCACTAAAATTTTTGCTAAGTGACTATACCTAGACTTTCTATATAAACAATTCCTCAATTGTGAAAATGCTCCATCTTGCCATTACTGAGAATGAAAAAGATTAACCCTTCATTATTTTAGAATATCTTTGTACAATGTGTATTTATCGAAATCAGAAAATTTAACGAAAGTTATATTTTCATAGCCAGGTATTAGATATTATGATATTTCAAAACATTGACAATCGATAAAGTTTAGACCACGTTAATTTCTGTCCAAAAAATGTTCTGTATTACAATAATATAGCTGTCAAACGGTGGTTTTGTCTTAAATACCATCTGTGTGTACACAGGTACCAGTATGCAATAAAGGCTCTAGATAGGAATATTTGAAGCACTCGTAAAGCGTAGAATAATCCCTAGGGAAACAATCCATATGTTTCGTATATACCTAAACGTCATCTCATCATATGTAATTCTACATTAATTATTAAATCATGATTCAGTGTGAATAGCTCGGTTCGTAGGATGTATTCTCTACTTCCTGAATCATGACTGACTGTTTGTTGGATTTTAGATAAGTTGTCGTTGCTTATTTAGAACACTACCTCCGCAGGACAGCAATATGCTTTAGATTCCATATTTGTGACAAAACTGCGTCTTTTAGGTGAAAATTAATGTGCTCTAAAATTCATTGATATTCTAATGTTGAATATAGCCGATTTTATTTCTAGAATAATGAATCATGAGTCGTTTCAACGAGAATTGAATTAGTAACTCCACCGTTGAATACTTGATAGTCTTGATAGCACATGAGAATTTGGCAAAATGCCATTATGCTTCTTTATTTCGCAATATAATTCCCTGTAATAAGTTGAAATACCTGTTTCCTCCGTTATAAAACCAAATAAAACAGCATAGCTTTTTCAAAAGCTTTTTCTCGGACAATGAAGTCATGAAAATAAAAGATAATTCGCCAGTATTTTTTTCAAATCCTTCTAGATATTCAAGATATTGATGATGCCCAATCGTAGCCAGTTAGCATTTTCAGATTTGCCTTCATATGCAAATAATCTGAAATTTGAATGTAGAATCTTTT
Source organism: Tubulanus punctatus (assembly GCA_036785005.1). NCBI lineage: Eukaryota > Metazoa > Nemertea > Palaeonemertea > Tubulaniformes > Tubulanidae > Tubulanus > Tubulanus punctatus. The sequence continues at coordinate 6,734 of JAYMFW010156268.1, read as the reverse complement.
GTCCTAAAATTGCGAGGAAGTATTAGATTCCAGTTTAGAAACCGAGCTTCGATGTTAGCTGATATCTAGAGATTTAACTAAGGAGGACCAGGGATTTTTTCCTCTAAACATGAAATAGGTCCTTGGCAATTTTTTGTCAAGTTACAATGTTTTGCTCATCATATTTATATCGGTAGGCATCTCCAGGTTGTTGGTATCTTTAGCCATAAAAACATCAAATTGTAGAGTGCCTTGATTTTAAGAAATTCTCTCAGTGTAGTATCTGCACAATCCGTCTGCTCAACACTTGTAATTTGGTCCCTTTCAATCATAACTCAGTCCCCTGCATCTCTAGTATTTAGTTAAAACTTTGTATCTTTAGCTGTATCTTTAGCCATGAAATAGTTTTTACAACTTCTAGATGTCACTTACATGTAAACATACTATAATATATGTTCTGAGTGTAGATTTAGTTATATTCCAGTTCTCACGAAAACTCTGTTGATGCTTACAGCAGTGACAGCGCTGTCATCAACAACAGTGCAATAACAACAGACCAATCATGCAACATCCCTGTTATTCTGAGGCCAGTTTTTCCGAAAGAAAATTAACTTAATCATCAAATCATCATCATAATCTATTGAAATGTAAAGCAAGTTTACAGAAATTTACAAAAAACGTTAAATTCCTTTTCTGATTGTTGTGTGGCATTTTTTTTACGCTGTTTATTTCTCATTGCTTTTTTTCTCCTCAATTTCAGGATTTCTATGTCGCCGACGCGTCCGAAGATCAAGTGTTTTTATGCGTGTACCATCAAAATAGAGCTACCAATTTGTACATATCTGAAGTGAAGGGCGTCCGCTTTACATTGTCCCTTGAACGCATAGTCTACTACAACCCGAAAGGACCTGCCTACCTGGCTAATCATTGGTTAAGGTATGGAGTGGAATTTACTCCTTGAATTCTCAGGGGCGTACCCAGGATTTATTGAAAGGGGGTTCCACTTTGCTATTCCTGCTGTCCCTACCCATAAATTTCGGAAGGAACACTATAGACCCCTTTAATAAGTCCATTCGTACATATTTCCCGCGTATGACTTCATACCTATTAGTTTCGCTGAAGTTAGAAATTATCTAATTTGTTAAAATATATATTTGTTGACTAAAGAGAGGGGGTTCCGGAACCCCTGGAATGCCCTCATGGGTATGCCCTTGATTCTAACCCTTTGTAGTGGTAAAGTCTATCTCCACTAAGTTGACAGTGGCTCCTCAAAAGCGTCTGCTCTACATATGTACATTGTATGTCAAGGCCAACTTTCCAACTGCATGCACTGGTCGTTAGAGAAACTTGTGCAAGCGAAATCAAATTACAATCTTAAGAAATTTGTTAACCCAAAAACTTGCTATCTTTAAAAAGGTGGTGAGGTGATTGAAATAGAAGCAGCTAATGAGTTAAAAGATTCCTTAAGGGAAGACCATAAAATCTTTAAAATCCTCAATATTTGTTTGTTAACACGTTGACCGCCGAGGGTATTTTCAAGGGTGCTTTTCTGTGTCCGAGGCCCTCACTCGAAGTGAGGAAATGAATTGTGTCATTTCTCATGGGAATAATGATTATTGAAAACCGACCCAATTAAAAAATGAACAAAATGGGTCCATATGCTGTGCCCATAAATACAACACACGTTTATTACGAGTGACACGCTTGATTTTATGAAGCTGTAAATAATAGGGCCAAACACAATCATTCTCGGAGCCGGCACTTGGTCAACAGACTGGAAATACAAGTATACTCATAGTCGGCAGTCAACGTGTTAAACCAGTTTTATAAAAGTTTACCGTAATTATTACTGAAGTTTTAATCGTAGTATTAGTAACTGATGTATGTTGTTCTAATTTGACAGGTATATAGTTGATGAACCATTCGCCGATATTCATAAAGTGAAAGCATTACGCGGCGTCTTCATCGCATCCCAGCTGAAAAACACGTCACTGAATAGTCATCAGGAAACATTCATCACGTACGACAAGGGCGGGCGATGGCACCTGGTTGAATCTCCTCGATATGATAACGAATTGAAACCTCTCAACTGCCAATCCGTAAGTTGTTTAACATGATCATTCATACTTGTTTCGACGAACGAAATTGTGCGAAAATTGGACCAAATCTGACTTGATTCCCCGTGTAACACCACCTGGTACAAATCCAATCGTCCTAAACAAATGAAACAACAGGAATTGTGAAAAGTTCATTCTATTATAATTTGTGTAGGTCTTTATGGGCATTTTCGAAACTAACTTGCGGTGTTACTGTCAAATTTCCAATGATTGGCTTCTGCAAATGCCCACAAAACACTCGAGCATTGGGAAAAATTTAAATGGCCTCATTACGTAATTATGTCAGAACTACCTCAAGCACTTTTGAAAACTGTTACATGCAAAATATGATCCCGAACGTGATATAAAGTTACTTTGCGTGAACTGATTTTCTGGATTTTGCCAGCACTGAGCTAATATGAGTTATCCGAATGTTCAACAATTTTATTTTCATGTAATTTACTGACACATTCATGTTACATTAATGAAATAGGTTTGTACAACTACCAGAAATTTTCAAGTTTTTTTAACAGATGTAATGTCAAACTAGATATTGGCCGGCAGTAAATGTATTGAGAAAATAACCATTTTGGTTTATTTGTGATATAAAATTTTACATCATGTTTATTCCAAATCACTAAAAATTCTCAATTCCCAATGTCATTCCTGTTTCTGCATCAAAATCACCAAATTGCTGATTTTTCCGAAATCCAGATTCACAATTTACGTAATTTCTGTTTTTTAGTCGAACGGCTGCTCGTTGCACTTGAGTCAGAAGTTCAGTCACTGGTTTCCGTCTGGTCCATCGATTCTATCCAAAGACTCAGCTCCCGGACTGATCATGGCCGCCGGCAAAGCTAACAAAACTCTTGGACGTATACCAGATGTGTTTCTCTCGACAGACGGTGGCGCCAACTGGCATATGGTTAGTCAATAACATGCTTCGATAAAAAATGGATGTCGTATTCACATAAACCAGATTTACACATTTAGGCTAAGTTCACATATAACTATAAGTGCGTAAGAACTATAAGCTATTCAGTTTTCGTTGTATGGTAACAGGGCCATTGCTTCCTTCATATATCACATTTGAATATGAGAAAAAGTTTAAATGTATATGATATCATATAGTCATTTTATTTCAATGAATTATTTCACAGATACATGACAGCCAGCTCCCTGGTTGAACTGACCAAAGGTGTTTTACTTTAGGCTATTGTTTTACATTATAAAGCAATATATCTAACCAAAGAAAAATGAATAGATTTAATCTTCACTATTAACACTGCCAAGCGAACAGAATTCAGTTGTATGAACTGGTGGATTTGTTCTAGAATCTCTTTGTACACTATACGCGTGTGCTACGAGTCACATTCGATAATTGCTCACAATGTTTGACCTTTTTCCGCCGATAGTAGTCAAAAATAATTTGCTGTTCTCATCTCCGAGACTGATGAAGCAGAAGAGCAAATCAAAGAATACGTATGAAGTCATACTCGGAAAATATGTATGCGTGGACTTATCAAAGGGGTCTATAGTGTTCCTTCCGAACTTTAAGGGTAGGGACAAGAGGAATAGCAAGGTGGAACCCCCTTAAAAAATCCTGGGTACGCCCCTGGGTACATGGCCAGGCGAGATGACTACTGATCGCCTGGGGCTGTTTAGATGTTGCATCTCACCATGATTAGTATGTGAACTGATGTAGAACTGGGGGTGACGAGGATCAAGTGCCCAATAGATTTAGCGGTATATAATAAGAACCCACCATTTTCATTATCATTTCTGAGAAAACTCTGTTTACCTGCAAGCAACTTTTTATTATCACGGCAGACACTTTTATGTCAGTGAGAGGAAACTTTAAAATTCTATGTCTTATTAATATTGTTGTAGATTTTGTGTAATAATCAGCACTAGTTTCCGGTTTTTGCTAATGAAGCCAAATTTGACAACTTTTCGTCCCGTTTTTACTTATGTCTCATTTATTTAACAAAATCTAATCTTTTCAGGTGTTGAAAGGGTATCATTTGTTCATGTTTGGTGACCAAGGAGGTTTGATTGCAGCTGTTGAACCATTCACTCGTGAAATAAAGTAAGCAAATAAGGAGATGATCCAAGACCAATTTATCAAAATTTATGTTAAAGCTTGGCAATTTAGGTCAGATACCCTTTGGGCTGGCCTTCTTAAAATTGTTGACATCAACCTGACAACTAACACTTCTTGCCTACAGGGGTACTAAATGTTGATTAACTGATGGAAAAAAATTTGCTTATGGGCCATTCAAGCTTATAATGAAAAATATTTTTCTTTCATAAAACAATAGGCATATAATTTTGATGGACTTTTCGACTTTTGAATGGTATATAGACAAAAAAGTGCATTGTTGTAACCATAGCAACCAGACATTTCTGAACTCGGCAAATTCGATCTTCTCGAATTAATCGCAATGTTTTGATTTCGTTGAATCGTAATTTTTCATGATTATGAATTGCTTCGAAGAATTTTGAAGACTTTTGATCGAAAAACTTCATGATGGATTTCATTTTGTAGATTTTCTTGGAATGAAGGTGAAACGTGGGCGACGAAAGTTTTCTCACAGGAGCCGATTCGAGTATACGGACTGCTGACTGAACCTGGTGAAAAATCGACTGTTTTCTCAATATTCGGATCAAAAGTCGGACACCATAGTTGGGTTATTGTTCAAGTTAATCTTCACGATATTTTCAGTAAGTAAATCGTACACATTACTGCTGATACAGACATGGCAACTGTCTCTGTTTTGGAAGGACGACTTCTATTTCACATTCATTGTCCATCTTTGTCACAAAAGAAATGTGAAGACTGTCCCTCTTACAAAAGTGATTTGACCCTCTAAAATACTGCTGAATTCTTTGCATTTCCGATAAGTGTCCTGCTATGATGTGTATAATGTATATATCCCTACTGGTAATTTTCCAAGGTTGGTAGCTCTGCTGATAGCCTCATTTGAAGTCTTTCCCAGCTAGATGTGTCACTGCAAACATCACAATGCGCAACTAGGCTGCATATTCTCAATAAGTTCAGTCAAACCTCTATAGTAGTGGCTAGTACATTCCCTGCGCAGCGTTTCATTCGGCTCTACTATCATCTGCCAAAGTTAACTGCTGCTTACTTTGGCTGTGATTTCCATGTTCAGCATCTAATACTCAATAAAGTATCTGATCATTCAGTGCAACGTCCAGGGCTGATTTTTCCAACAAAATCGGCGATGCAGATTTGGCCCTGTACGCATTCCGGATCTAGTTTGTCTTGAGCTATAAATGTCATCTGAACAGATACTATATACATGATAATTCTGAAGTGATTTTAGAAATATTGTAAAAAAAAGCACTCCAACCACTCGCCCAATTTTCAAGAGCTCTTTCATTTGCTAATCTCATCATCCTACATCTCTCTTACAGATTTCCCGTGTAAGCCGACCGACTACAAGATGTGGTCACCGGTCGATCCATTCAGCGGTCAGCGGTGTTTGCTCGGACGTAAAATCTTGTACAAACGACGTCTCGCGCGAATTGACTGCTACAACAGCCGTAACTTCGTTCGAGCGATCGCTTCCGCGAACTGCACCTGCACACGTGAAGATTTTGAATGGTAAGGAACATGACATGTAAGATTTTGGGGCTCGGAATATCTGCAGTCGCACATCAGTGCATATAGATACAGATCTGCAAACAGAGGGACTAACCCTATTTCACCCTATTTTGCACAAATTGTCCCTCTTATTTGCAAAAATATTTCTTTAGAAATGCGAAGACTGTCTCTCTCTAAAATGTTGCTGAATTATTCACCTTTCTGATAAGTGTCCCTCTATAATGTGATTTTTGTCCCTCCTATGTAGATATATCGTCCGAATGTTCGACCTGTAATGTATTTGAGCTGCATTCACACTCACAAGTTAGCTGTCGAGTGGCTTCAACCACTCAACTACTCCAACCACTTATACCTAAGCTGATAGGACGTCCATATTTGGGAGATAGTGGGTTCGGGCCCGTGATCGACATTATATAGGCAGGTTTTCTATCTGGGGTTTGACCTATGGATTTAATGTGTGAACGTGTCAAGGTTAGGATAGGGTGGGTGATATCACTCTTTGTGAGGTCTTAATTAAAGTTAAGACGAATTCCAGTTACTGACTCACCAGGTGGCAGCACTGTATTACCAGGGATAATCTCTTAAATGATTCATTTTGTGGTTTTGCCCTGTCAGTGCATCAGCGCCATCTATCTACAGAAAATGTGTTTAGATTCCCCATTCTACAGACCATTAGGGCCTCCCTGGCTTATAGAGGTGACCAAGCGCCATAAAATAACTATCCTCTAGGAGCATCGTTATTTTACTCAAACTTTTGACTGTTTTCTTGCAGTGATTATGGATTCAATCTCACTGGTGGTTACAGTGCCGTCTGTAAACAGGATCCTTCTATAACTTTAGACGTTCATCAACCGCCGACTCCGTGCAGAAAAACATGGTTACGTACAAAAGGGTAAGTCATGTGTCTCATAAGGATGATATGTGGGATTTTTGAAACAGCCCCCCTAAGAAATACTTACATTCAAATTGGATGATCTGTTATATATTTCTAGTTATCGTAAAGTGTCCGGTGACACTTGCTCTGGCGGAGA
>JAYMFW010156156.1:1249-15635 GCA_036785005.1 Tubulanus punctatus | reverse complement strand
ATTCACAGCACAAATTGTTTTCAGTATTCACTATATTGTAGACTCAATACTACCACTGTTGGATGTTGCAGGGGCAGGCGAATTGGTACCAGGAGCTGGTGACATGGGTGCATGGGAGGCAGCAGTTGAGTTGGCATCATGAGTACCACTGTGACTGTCAATGCTAATGTTGTCACTATCATTGCTCTGTGGACTGGAATAACTAGCAGCTTCTTGCAGACGCATCAACATATTCAGCTGAAAATATAATGAATTGAAATGATTATAGAGGATGGTTCATAATTAACATAAATTCATAAATAACAACTCTTCTTACCAGTGGATCACCATCACCTTCAGCTTGCTGTGGAGGAGCTGACTTTGAACCTTGGGCAGATATCATACCTTGTGTATCATACCCAACATCTTCAGGTCGCAATCTGAGAAGCGATGGCCAATCTGTATTCTCTTGATTTTCCATCACTGTCCAGGGATATGCTTCAAGAACCCATTCAGCTGGATCCTCCCATGGTGCACGTTTACCATACATCTGAATTCCCTCACGTACAGCCTCCAAGAGATATGGAACAATTGAGTAGTTCCATAAATCTGTGAACCATACCTGAGAACCTGACATGTCCATAGGACATGAGAGGAAAAGTCTTGGTCCTGGAAAACATAAAATCAAGTTGAATAGTATTGATATCTGCAACATCAATCAATGTTTTCAAATGCCCCATCACTTACCAATTGTAACGTCAGATGAACTATGAGTTTCCAAAAATTTGTTGAGATGTTGCCAAACTTTAGGAATCCAGTCAGCTACTTTGGTCAAGTCAACTCTGCGCACAGCTGTCTTGATTTCAGTTTCTATCAACTTTCTTCGTAGGTAACGGCCCAGGAAGCCTTTTACTGGTTCCATGTGATTTGCGCACAGCACCCATCGGAAGTTGTGATGAAGTTGCAAGTTTGTAGTTGCACATGTTGCTTGGTTCATAGTTCCAATTATGTAAGGACTGAAAAGACCAATAGAAAATATTTATCTTATTATCCATTTAGGAAACTCGAATATCAACACCAGCTCAAATACTGGTACTCACCACTTCTGGTATTTACAGCTGAGGAATCCGTTGAAAACTTCTCCCAAGGATCCAACATGGTGCAGGTTGTCCAAAATAATGACACTTGGCATGTCACTTGCATTAGTATTTTCACATTGGTCAGCGATATTTGTCAAATATTGACGCAACTCTTTACTTGACTTATGGTCTACGTTGAACGTTGCAATGGCACCACTTCTAAGTGACTTACCAGACCTACGTGAGAAGAAAAAGCACAATGAATAAATTCTGCTAGATAGATAACTTTCATAAACCTAGATTCAATTGAAGTATAACGTACCTATGAACAAGATACTCTCCCAATTTTTGGGCCAGGTATGACTTCCCGGTACCACTAGGGCCACACAGGATGATTCTACGGTGTTCAACCAGTAGTGAAATGTATCGCTGTATGATTGACTTTGGAATCAGGGTTTCAAATGCAAGACTGTCAACACTCATTTGATATGTGCCCTTCAGCATAACTTTGATATGCATGTTTTCACCAACAAGGTATCCGCATGGTAATAGCTCTGGTATTTCTTTAGAATCTGAAAATGTTAAATCTTGCTGATTGAAATAAGGCTCTTTTTAGACTACTAAACTTAAGAGCAGGATCAATTTTAACTAGCTACCTTTTGTGCGAACTATTTCTCCAATATGATACCCATAGACACTCTCAGAATTCAGACCAAGGCATGATGTAGGATCGACTCGAAGGCAATAGTCCTGATAAGAAAAATAGAAATACCACGTTTATAGAAATGTACATCAGAGAAACTAGAAATAGTTAATAATGAATGGTAGTTGTATTTACCTTGAATATGCGTTTAACAATTCCATCTAACATATCCCACTTGATTTTTCCATTTATACATAAACCACCAATGAGTATCTTCTCAACTTTCTCATTCAGAATTTTTGTGAAGTCAGCATGATTTCCGGAATACACTGATATATTGATACGTCGTCCATCACCATCATTGTCATTCAGCAACATATCTAGAAAATGAATGGTATCAAATGATCATCAGGTTTTTTGTTATCAAATGCAGTCAGTTACTTCCGATGAATGAAGCTACTAAGATATTAAACAGCAAGCAATCCCCTATTTTGGAAGAACATACCAATATTAGAAAGACGTTCAGCTAATCCAAGCCTTCTTTCCAGTGAATTAGTGTTTTTTGTTCTTCCAAGTGTGGATTCAGGACTACACGGTGTCGATTGTGAAACCATATGCTGTAATCTTTGATTATCAGACTTCAGGGCTGACATCTCATTCTGTAATGAATATGGAAAAATAAGTATCTAAAATCTTAAACAATTCATTTTCTGATATTCTATATTTTTTAATACTCAACATACCTTCATTTTCATCATTGTTTCTTTCATATGTTCAAGTTGATGTGCAGAAGACAATGCTTCAAGGCGAATGTCTGTCAACTTTGAATCCTTTTCATCCAAAGCTCTTTGCAGTTTGCGAACATCTTCTGGATTTTCAGAAAGCCTGTGAAAGAAAAATGTGTCAAGAGATAACAACAAAATTATTTAAAATTGAGAAGAGAAAAGGTTACAAGTCATGCTTTGAGAAGAATACAGATCTTTGTCTGAGCAACTTACCCGCTTGATGAATGTGAAGACTTTAGATGAGGAATAGGTGTTCCAGGTGCAGTTGAATGACCCCCATGAAGCAGTGGTGAATTTGGCATTGACATATCAGAGGCGATGCTGGCACTGTCAATATCTGCATCTGACATTGATCCATTCTTGTTTTTCTTTTTCTTCGAAAATGCTTTTCCAAGGGAACTTCGCAGCTGTACAAATTATAGAAAAAAGAGTTTAAAACCAAAACAAGCTAATGCTTTTAACTTTGTGTCTGGCGCAAAATGTCAAACATATTTGGCATTGGAAATATTCCAATATCCAAATATCGGTTAGTCTTGTTATGAAGAAAATTCTGCTTTGATTTAACACACAATGAGTGGGACATTTTTCTGGTCATAGAGAAAATTGTACAAAGTTTGTTAAAACTCACCCAACTTCCCTTCTTGGCTGCTTTTGCTTTCTTACTTGCATCCATGACATCAGTAGCCGATGACTGTTGACTGGTCATACTACATGTACTTGACATACTGTTCAAACTTGACATACTTTCTGATGACAAATGACGAGTTAAAGTTGGTTGGTCCAGTGATGATAACGCTGAAATTTGTGAAAAATATTTTGATTAAAACCAATAACAAGAAAATGAAATTCACTGATATATTCTAAAATTTCTTTTGAATACCGGTACGCTCAGTTGTTGAAGACTATCAGTATTTGAACACTCTCGGTGAAATATCACTAAATCTTGCAGTTGAGAATGAAGATCTAAATATCAACATACCTGATGGGCTGCTTAATGTAGATGCTTTCCGTGAATTTGTAGGAGTTCTCATCAACGCATCCAGCCGAGATATACCACCTGTGGAAGCTCGTAATGCATCGATTGTTCCACGCAAATCATTCAGCTCAGAATCCTACAAATATCAATTATATACATATACATACATATATATCATTTTCATAAATACGTTATTACCTTTGGCAATCTTGTACAATTAACAGAGCAATAATAAACACCAAACTACATAGGCACCTAATTAACTCATGATCTTAGAATCGGTGGTAGTGTACTTAAAACCCTTTAATAATGTGGCATTTGTAAGTTTCAGTAGGGGTTGTTAAATAGCACTCTTTCAGATAATCAAGAAATAATGCACTCATATGAAAGAACGGTACCAGTATTGGCATCTATAAAACATCTTAACGGTAGGGTAAGCTTTTGAGAGGAAATAGAGTATCTAAATACAAATATCGACAGAAATTCTATAAGCTTCTTCTAACAGTTCCCAGCATGGCAGAGAAACCTTATGTTATAAAATAGAGCTAACACAGAATCAGAATATGATAATGAGATGAAAATTATCACAGAAGTGGATTTGAACAAAGTGGTATTTAAAAATACATTAGAGCTCTTTTACAGAAATATCATCATCGATTATGACTTATAGGGGAAGGTTTTATCAGCACAAGGAATGACTTCCTATTAGCAATCATTAATTACTCATTAAACTATTTGATAAATGGCGAGACATGCAGACAGCTATTTATTAAGAAAACTGAATTGGGAACACCAATTAACAGCTCTGCAGCACTTACAGTTTTTTTGAGTCAATTATCAGTAGGTGCCATTATAACTTATGAGGGAAATATTGCCTGGCTGTAGTTCAAAGCAATTTGTGATGAACTCCTCAATTATCGAATCATTTGACAATTATGATTATAGACATGGTTAAAATATCCATACATTTCATTCGAAAATAAGAATAAGATTTTAGCTCTAGGATAATTCTTTTTTAAACCTTCATACTTTTGGGAATATAAGCCACTCTATTTAAAAATTAGTTCATCAATTAACCCGGTCTCTGTTGGGGTAACTCATTTATCAAAATTGAACTATTTGGTAGAAAGCAGTAGACGTTGCTACTGATCTGGGAAATCTTTTTTAAAACAAAACAATACGACATGTGGGAAGAACATACCTTCTGTTCAGCAGTGTGGGTTAAGGATTGAAGTCGAGAGGTCATATTTGATAAACTTTGTTCAAATGCAGCCACCACATGAGCCTGAAGAATATAGCAATAATAGGTATTGGTACAATATGAATGAATAATGTAAATGGGCGCAACAAACACTTGAAATAAAAAAAAGTGAATAAATTCCAAATGCTAACATTCCAGTAACTTGTAAATCAAACAAATGCACACTTCTAACATTGTTGACTAATGAATTTGATGAAAAATCGCTATGAACAGAACAGGATTTAGACATATTCAATTGACTTTTCATGACAGAATGAAATTATTCCAGGCACGAGACCTGTTCATCAATAATTCAAATACACCGCTTATAGAATACTTGGAATTCAATGGGAAACAATAAAAAATTCAGAAAATGCATATGCTTGATTCAAAAACCTTCATTACCCAATTTGCCACCAATATTATATAATGAATATTCATTACAAGCAGTTTGTGCCATTGTATTGGAGAAATTCGGGTAATACATGTCATTTACAAATTGATTTGTCTAAATAACTATATATGATTAATGTCAGTCATATTCAAGTCAGGTGTCAAGTGTACATAAACCAAATAATGTTGACGTTGATGTCGTAAAATAACTGCTAAATGTTAAATCTGTACGTGGAATCAAGCGTTCTTGTCAATATTGTCAAAAACATACCAGACATTTATACTTGAATGACAAGATCAGATTTCTTTCAGCAATTCCGGTGTCATGTAGGTACATTATTCAGACAACAATGATTTCTTGAGACGTATTTTCTAATGAGACATTACATTCAAGGCATGTCTACTTAAACCACATACACAGCCAAAATATAGAAATCTGATATAACCAGAATGCAGGTATATATCTCATTTCTTGCCAGTCATCAAACACATGTGATTCAAAATGATTCCAGAAGGCAATCATGAAAATTGCGTCATAAATTGAATATCATCAGATCAACAAACAACATCAGAGGAGAACATAGGCAAACAGCATCAAAACAATATTCATAACCTGTTGAAAATTTATGATCACCACATACCATGTATGTTTCCATGACATCATCACAAATTCGATCCTCGTCATTTGGTCCTTCGTAGTTGTAGTATTTATTTGGCCATCGTCTGTCCTCATCCATTTTTCATAAATCCAATTATACTTCACAACAACATACACAAACCCGTACAACTTATGACTAAGTGTATGGAGAAATGATTCTCCAGTAAGCAGATGGTCAGGTTTGTAATCATTACAATTCAGAAGAACTGTGCCAAAAGTCGCTTTTAAAAAAGTATTCACCCGAAGCAAGAAATCTGAATAGATGGATAGACATGGGACGTCTGTGTGTCCTGTCTATAGTACAACTGATGTAATAGTTTGGCTGAGAAGTTTTTCCTGTACAGTTTTTCTATTATTCCACACACAAGATCTAAGCAGCTGTGTACTAAATATCCGATAATGAATCTGATCATAGCGCACAGCGCACTCACTCAGCTTTTTGCTCGCTAGCTCCTGTTTGCGATGATTCTTTTTAAGAATTACTGTATCTGAAAACCCATCACTCTCCTCTTTATCACCCGAACCTGCGAGATCGTTAAATATAACTTTCTTTAGAATAAATCTTGCTCTATCGCTCCAGGAATATAATCCTCTTGATTTTTTCTAAACGCTCAGTATAAATTTCGGTAAGTAAAAGAAAAGTCATCTGCTTCGGAATATCACCCGCTGAGTATATGATACTGACAGTAACGTAATTCTAAACTGGTAGAGCGTAATTGGAAAGCTTCCTCACTGTGACAAACTTCATGCCCGTATTGTCAATGATTGAAGTGCACAGGGGTGTGCGCAAAAACCTCCTTGCACGTTTTTTACCATTAGTAACTAACTGGTCTTTTGACTAGACAGCAAATACTCAGCCTTATAAATTGAATAAGTTTGAACCTTGAATGCCATGAAAATGTCCAATCTTGATATATACTTGATTAGATAGATTACATGTACTTCAACAGTATCAAATGCACTTTCAAGAAACCATAAAATAATCGATGAAGCAAATGGCTCTTGATACTTTTAATACAAAATGACAAAGTTAAGCCATAATGACCATGAGACACAGCTTTTATTCATAACCCTACTCCAAAATGAACCACATTCTTCATACTCCAATATCCTCTAGTTTTTCTCTAGTCCAAAATGTCATAGGTAACTTAATGAATTCATTCAACAAGTATTCATCAACCATGATGTAACATGCGATATAATCCTGATTAAGTCCAGACTGCAATGAATCAGCACCACAGTTTCTGGTGAAAGTGCACACATAAGGACAACACCAAAATTTGAATCCACTCATCCATAAGCACTTGATCTGCTACTAAATGATTGCCAACACTTATTCAAGTAAGCACACAGCAAAGCTTCTGGCTTTGTCTAAATAAACTTTTCTGATCTATTTATACCATTGAATCTGTTCGACTATTGATGATGCTTCTCTCAATGTATCCCTGATCTCAGAATGTTGATGATTTGTGAGGAGAGGCTGTTTTAGAGCAGCTTCTCTAGGTTATCATTTTGTTGACCCGAGAGTCTATGAAAGCATCTGCTGTTTTTGCTGACTGATTTTTTAATACATATTTTGCAGCTTTCAAGTTGGAATGGGTTCACTCATATATTTACTTCTAGAATCCTAGCATCTCTGACTAAGGCTTTATGTATATGTTTTAAGCTTGTGCTAAGGATCAATCTTTCCAAGTCCGAAAGTTCATTATCAGGAAACTGCAGCGGAAATGAATGGATGAAGATATACAGGTAGTTTTCATCTACAGTTTAAGTCAGTGAGAGTATCAGACAGTTTAAGCAGCCATTGATGTAAAACTCAGTCAAGCTTACAAATCTATCAGAGAAATATGTCCGGTATGAAGGTGAGGTGGGAGAATTACGTTCGAATTACGCAGATAGTGAGGGTAACAACTTCTATCAGGGTGGCAAAGCAAGCGAAGTGGATCTCATATCTTTTTATTCAGTACATTGCGTAACAGGTAGCTTTTCCTTTACTAACCGGTAATCTACCTTTTATAGTCCATTTAGATTACATGTATGATTGTGGAATATGAATATGGGAATTCATAAGCTTTATTAAGAATAAACAGATTTCTCGGAAAGTCAACTTACATTTGTGCTGAGTTGAGTTGTCAGTGTGAGGACCTTCTCTTGAGCACTTTCTAATTCTCGGCGCAGTTTTCTCACCTAGGATACAAAACAGACAGATGTACATTTACCATCAATGTTTTTTATGCAGCTGTTGAATCATTAGTTCAGAAAATCTTCAAAGAATCTCAGCTATTTACATAATAACTGCTATGAAATATTTCAATGTCATGAGATTAATTCAATTTTCGAAAATTGTTCATAATGTTAGAATTCATCTTGATATTATTGAAGCGCTTATTTTTATAGAAATGACATTTTGCAGCGTTTTGTGCGTGCAGCTCCATCTATCTAAAATCAGGAGTCATCACCAGAGAATATATTAGTACAAGTTGATTACATTTCTCAAAATAAGCAGATGTTAGCATGCAAATACTATGAAATTGACCGATTGTTTTGGTGTGCATGAAACAAGTACCATAGTGGTAGTCATTTATGAGTGGGTCACTGTAAAGATATTTAAACTATTCTTCAGAACTACTTATCCTTGACAAATACAAGTTTTAAATATTTCTAAGGTGCTTCAGGAAAGGTATAGAAGGGTCGTCAGGAAAGGTAAAGGAGTACTTAATCCATGCAAAGATTATCTCAAAGTACTCTTTGCACAGTCCACCCACCTCATGAGCGTGTTTGTCTTCCTGTTGAAAAGAAAACAAAAAAAAATCCATGATTTAATAAAGAGGCTCTCAAAACTTCAGAATAAAATAAATTCGAGAATGCTAATTTAAAGTTGATAAGTAACTGGCCATAGTAGAAATTAAAACAAGCGAATCAGTTAACTATGCTGAAGTTATTTGTGAAAATCTGCATTTGCAATGCCAGTGGAAAGAAATTTTAGTTATTGTATCTACCAAGAGGTGGCAGCAGTGAATAGTTGATAAAACTTACCGAAGTAGAATACACTGAGGAACTATTGGATGCCAGAGATAACTGCGAACTGTGTACTAAAATAAAATACAGAAGCAAACATTCATTAGGATGATAATACAGATTTTACCAATAGTTATTAGTTATAAAAACAAAATGAACCAATCTATATATCCTACAGGGTGGAGCATGAACTCACCCTTTCCCTACCCACAAATATTAGACCAATATTTCACCAATATTTCTGAAATTTGTTGCTGCAATCTCCACTAGAGAAGATTGTACTGAAAATATTTTTCAAAATCAGTTAAAAGCGAGTGATGCATTTATCTTCTCCATGACACTAATTCACCGCTTGATTGAGTTAAGAGAGAGAAGCATCATCTGTATGAAGATTGCTAAATCATTGATTTATAATGGCGCTGCTCTGAGTTTTTCCAGGAAATCTGATTATTCTCAGCATCAATGACAAACTATGTGAGACTCAATTTGTTATCGGAAGTTATTCGTCTTAGCTACAAAATCAATGATGCCGAGTAAAACCAAGACAGGTAGATACTAGCCAATATCTAAGCCTCCTCAGTACATGAGTATTGAATATATTTTTGACGCCAACATTAGCGCCATAGACCACTTTCATAGTCTTAATCTTTACCACCACAGTGCTTAGGTTAAGTTATATTTATAGTGCTTCGTGAGATTAGGATATAATGTTCAATCAGGCAGAAATTTGATAAAGCGCCATTATTTGAAAATAGTTTTTAACATTAAGGGGAATTACTATGTACCTAGTGAACTGACATTATCCAAAAAACATGCATTTTTATCATTTGAATACAATACAGAGTGGTTCAAGTGAGAGTTGATCGTGAAATATTGTGGAATTTGGAATACCGCTAAAGTTCTGCGCACTCAATACTCTATTCATTCATGTATACTTACAGCCATCTTCATCTCTTGAACCCGACTTGCAGAGCATTCCATAGGGAATGTTTGACTGTTGGCTGCTGGATCGTACTAGGTTATGAGTGGAGCCGTTTGGTCCGACTGCAGTCATCGGGTACGTGAACCTTGACGATGATTGTGAAGAAACACTGCCAGTTGGTGAAAGTGGTGGTTGTACATGTTGCTGGTCGGAGCCAGGAATTTGTGAGAATGAATTCGCTCTGGCTATGGTTTCATCAAAACTCTGAGACAGTGACTGATACATACGATCAGATTTCGACGACCTGGTACTGTTTGAGCGGTCGACTCCATATGTAAATGATTCTCGGTTTTGTGCCAGAATGTTGCGACTTGCTAGGCCATGAGCACGAGCTTGCTGAATTTGAGCTTGTACATTGAGACCTACAGAAGAAATAGATTCCATGCTTTCCGTCTCTGAAAGGCTCATTTGTCCATGTTTTAACCGTTGGGGAGAACAATTGGAAGATGTGATTCCACTTAAAGGACGGCCATGATGCGCTACATATTCAGCACTAGAATAACTGTTCACATAAGGCATATTAACGGTTGCATAATCACTGCGGCCACTCGGACTTTGGCGCATTGGTTGGCTGCCATTCTTAATATTAAGCGTAGCGTGAGGGTTTGAAATTATTGTGTTCATACACATAGTCTCTCCTGAACTTTGGGCTGGGGCCTTATTTAAATTGCTCCTACTGCCAAACAAACGGTCCTTAATGGAGTTATCGGGGCGCCTACGACCTAGCGTGTTAGACTTGTAAGCATCATCCGGGGAACTGTGAGTATTAAGCCCAGATTTAGATGGGGATATCATTCCACGACCCTGATCAACTGAATCTGGTTTCATTTTTCCAGAATTCACCAAAGGTTTTGCATACGGTGAAGTTGATTTATTAGGGTCACTGGGCTTGCCACTCATTGTTCCCCGACTTGTGCCACCACCACTTTTAGTGCTACCCATTGAGCCCGTACTTGCGCCGCTAATCGGTCGTCGGAATCCGAAACTATTCATGCCAGTTGATGGAGGCATTCCACCAGCTCTAGGATTCTGTTTTCGCATCATGATCATCGATTGGTCAGTGTTTGTCTCGGAGTCGACTTTTAAAGGTTTCTGCCCGTGTGGATCGTATTGTGGATGTCTCGACAGATTCTCAGATGACGTATATGAATGTTCGATATTTGAATTACGACGCAGCGATCCAGTTGTAGCATAATTTCCGGTTTTTAAATCGTTTTTGTACCACCTATGCAATGTGCTAGTGTCGGGCTCACTAGTGTAGTCCAAACTCACATAATTATGCCCAACTTCCGGCGCTGAATATTTACGCCAGGCGGTATAATCATAATCGGATCCTGGCACATTCAAGTTTTTGTTACCGATGAATGCAGTCTTAGAACCATAATAACTAGCTTTGGTGGAGAGATTTGTGTCTTTACGTTTGAGACTTCCGTATGGATTGTGGTAGTCGGAACATGCACTCTGCGATGTACTGGTCAGGTTTTCATCAGTACTGATATCACCAATTGTGTCGCTTATGTCTCCACTGCTGATTGAACTGCTATCATCAAAACTAATAATAAAGAATGACAGTTATTAGATTCAAATGAATTATCATTATATATCAAAAAAGAAACAGTTGTGTATTTCTGCATTACTATATTCAGTGGAATTGAAAATTCACAAATGACAATAGTGACTGGACTTTTAGGCTTATACAACCTCAGAGGCACATGCTATGCTAACTTGGAATGTGCTCATTCTTATTGAATCTCAGTTCATCCCAGAAGTTTCCCATTCAAATACCAGTTCTCAAGTAAATGCAATGGGATTCTAGGTGCGAAGATACAGGTTGGATCAAAATGTATCAGTAACTTACTCGAAAATATAATTCCTGTATCACAATGATGTAATCAGTATTCATAAGACATAATCTAATTAGTGAATACAGAATCTACCCAATTAGCACCAGAATAACCTTCAACTTTCAATGCCATCCATTCAGTGGAATTTAAGAAATGTTGAAGTAGTTAATTCAATTCAATAAGCTGTACTTCACAACCCCAGGTAACAGTTAGTTAATCATAGAATTCCCTGCACAATCGCGTATCACTTTGAAACAGCTTCCCAACTGTACATGTAAATGTACATGTATAGGGCCCTACATAACTGATAAAATCTGATATCTGTAGATTAAGAAGCCCGCATTTTCATGGTTAATGAGACAATAATTCGATAATTTTTCCAGTTGCAGGTCAAACAAATTTACACATATATTTGACATAAATACATATAAACCTTCTTTATGTTATGCAATATCATGTAATCACAAAAAAATACGATGAACCAGGTTTCAGAAAAGAATTACAGGTCTATATCTCAATCATGGTATCGATTACAATTGTAGATTGAAATATTGCAACAATGGAATTTTGCTGAGGAGGGTAAAGTTTGAAAAGAAATGGGATATTTGTTGGTGTATGTTAACTTGCATCAGTGGTATGTTCCCATCAGCTACTAGGGGCCTATTTACAGAACCTTCCGATGCATTCCATTCAATGATGGCATAATCATACTGAACCCAATACTAATGTGTAACAAACAACATGCCCGCGAGTGTTTAGTACAGATTTTCATGGCCACACTATCCAACGAAAATGTTTCTACCGGTCCATGCGTCTGCTCCTGTTCATCAACATTTACATTGAAATAATTCATTTCAGAGCAATATCTCATTTGTTGAAGAAATCTATTAATAATCAGAATACCGCAGTTCAAATAACCCACGCCAATATTCAAAATCTATTCTGTCATTCTTTCCGCTGTTGGGAGATTTGGGTAAGAAATTGATCAGAAAAATATTGATAATGTATGGAAGACAGACAATGATTATCTTATCAGTGATCTTTAAAATGATCTTATCTGAATGATTTCTTAAAGATTCATAACATCAGCTCATAGCAGCAATTAATTTCATAATAAATGTGCTATATGAAGACTGCTATGTATTTACAGATACATAAACTGTAGCCATTAATGGTCATTACAGCTGTTAACGAAGCTCAACAATTAAACCATTTGATTCCAGCTGGACCACACTGAGGGGTAATTGGTATTCAAAAATGTTGCTACTCATTACTGTCCATATCATCCATTGGGACATGATGGGACATGAGAACATTTACTGTAGATGTAGTTATGACCTGATCAGTTCTGACTCCCATACGCCTCTCTGTGGGGACTAAACGGCGACAGTCTGGCGATTTTCGTATGAACAGTTTTGATAGTATTCAGCTTAAGATTTCGATCACTTCGCGACATACAGGAAAAATATTCACTCATAAAAAGCAGAACAAGTAAAGGTGAAATACGTGATTCCCAGCAGGGAAATCACTGGTTGCATGTTGAAAACATACTGGACTTTGTAAAAGTAATGAGGTATAGATAAAGTATGTGGAGATTATGGAATGCAATAATTTGTCTAATTTGCAACAAAAATAAGTGAGATCAGTTAAGCCTTCCAGTAGCATACTCTGCGGTAATTGTTTAAAACCAAAAACAAGGTCTAGTGGATTATGATGATGTTTACATTACTTTAATGCCAACAATTTCTGGAGATATTTTGGATGCTAATAACTGGTTTCGATCAGATCCTTAGGCTAACAACATTCACAATGGAACACCATAATACCACTGAGCATGAAGGTCTTAGTGGCAATATGGAAAAGTTTATTTGAATCTTGTAAAAGCAAACCTACCACAAATTATGTAATTCCTCAATAACAGGGGTCAGATCGCGAGATCTATGTCCTACTGATGGACGAAAATTAGGACCGTCGATCTTTATACGTTTTCGTGGAGATGGTAGAAATGTTGACATTGGAGGGGGCATCATTTTCGAAATTGATATATAGATATAGCTATACTAGATATCAGTTGAATCACAATATTACAGTTGCGTTTTTGCCAGCACAATCTCTGAAGTCTGATGAATTTTGTCGTATGACATTAAATCGCGGAGTAAGGCTGTCATTCGTGATTGAAAAATCGTTATGAAAACCTCCGCCCTGGTTGCAGTTTATCACTGACTTTACAGCGCACACCACCTTCTCACCCATTCCATGTTCATATTTCATAAAATTCCACGAGAAAAACTATTTGTTTCAATCGTTAATTCCAGGTTTGACAGTCAAGTAATCCCTTGGTTACTACGTAATGATCATCAGTTAAAGCCGAAATCCAGTTGTCACAGTACGGAAACAGATGAAATGAAAATGTTCACTGTGCGACAGTTTTAAACGGTGTGACACCAGTACTCCACTAACACGCATACAGTCAGTCGTAGTGTGTATTTGTAGTTATATTTAGTTGACAGCAGCTGATTATAATACAATGTTTCATCAGTCCTCATCAGCTACAGACACGTTTCAATAACCCTCTAATGAAATCAAGTGTCCATTTCAACCCATCTCATTATGAAATGATGGGGATTTTATGTTTACTTAATTTCAATTATATCTCATATCTGTGAGTGAATAAACTAAAAACCCACATATCCATTATAGAAATAGGGACAAATTGATGAAATTCTGAAACAATTGTTTAAGAACTCTGACGAATAATCCATAAGTGACTCGGGATACGTGAAAGTAAT
>JAYMFW010156046.1:3784-18264 GCA_036785005.1 Tubulanus punctatus | reverse complement strand
CCTTCGTGATTTATCAGGGAAAATCGATTAAAATCAGGGAAAACACAGGGAAAATACAGGGAATTTGAAAACAAAAACGTAGTGGGAACCCTGAGTGAGACGTGTTATGGAAAAAACTGGATCAAAATCGTTAGTTGTGATAAAACTGGGGAGATTTCTCTGAAGTCAAGGTTATGGTTAAGTCTGGAGATTATGAACCAGTAGGTCTGAAAGATCTGGGAGGATTCATGTCGTTTTGAAAATTTGAAAATTTGAAAATTTGAAAATTTCGAAAATAAATTGATTGATGTGAGGGAAATGATCTGTTGAAAATTAGCTTTTACATTGTAGCTACAAGAGAGACATCAAGAATCAGATGAACTTGTACAATAGGCATTTCTCTGTCTCCCTACAGGGCACAAATTGCAGGTGATTGCCCTCTTGTAGTTATATTGGGAGACCTATTGGTTTCTTCAATTGGTAATGACCACTTACGTGTGAAATGCAATCTGGTTGAAATCCCATTCTGATGTAATCAAAATAATTGCATTTCACGGTGATTTATAGGAAATTGATCAAGATGTTTATTTATATCTGATCGCATAGCAATTAACTTTTGTTGGAAAACCTTGGGAAGTAAATATCTGAAATAAGCTGTATAGGAGTTTTCTTCATGATAATTAACATGAAGTTTATTTGATACTTAGTAATTCAGCACATGCCTCACCAATCTAATTCTCAAAATTTCACTATATTCTGTGATCTTTATTACATTTTGGCAATTTAATTTGCTGCTATCATCATGGGAAATTTACAAATGGCCATAAATGGATTTCTTTTACGATTATATATATCTTCTTATATCATCAATATCATTTTCAAAAGTCAATTTAGATTTGTAGCTGAGGCCTTTGGATTTTGTTGTGAATAATCTATAAAGATATGGTCTATATAGTTTTTACACAGGAATATGGATGAAAAGTTGTTGCAATGCACCATGTTTACCAAGGATTTGAGCCACTTCTAAATGGTATTCATTATGTTGTGAGAATTTTTCATGGCATAACTGGGGAGACCATTTTCAATAAAGACATTGAATTGTTAAAAGTATTTATAACTTGGATGTCCATTTTGTATGGGGATAACAATTCTGATTCAGGACTGTAGCAAGTATGTTGAAACTAAAGGGAAACAATGCACGACCTTGACCGTTTCAAGCTGATCAATGAAATTATAATTTTTCTTAAAGGGCTTCAAATTTCATGTTTAGATTGTTGGAACAGAGAGACACAATTTCAATATGGATCATAGAACTTTTAAAGAATTGGGGAATAAATCAGAAAAAAATTCGTTATTATCGTTATCAATAGTAATTAATGCAAATAGATTTAAGATGCGCCCTAAATCGTCGTCCTTCTTTTCAAGATTTCATCCATTTCAAATAAGGCTTTATTTTAAATCATTTGACATATTTTGCATCCGACGAATTGTTTGAATACATTCCCTTTCATTAAATCAGCTATTTTCAAATTTCCACTCAACTGAGCATATATTTGTAGAGATGGATATACAGTGCTTGCTTTATCATCGTTGGATGTGATTTGATTAGGTTAGTTTGCTGCCCAGATCGCTGTATAGATCATGCCGAATTACATAAACATATTGTTCAAATTCAGGTAACCAGCAGGTGGATTGTGGTCGGATTGGGGAGATGTCCGATTTCAAGATTACATCACTGAACCATTCATTCTGATACCAATAGTCAATTTGACTATGATTCACTTATGATGGAGCCACCAAAATCACAGTTAATTAATAATCTGGCTCTCAGTTGGTGAGGGCCTCCGACTATACAATTCATAGCAGTGTTGATATTGTGAATCTGTCTTGTTAATTTAATGATCAATCAACTCTAGAGTGAACAATAGAGCGATCATTGTAAGTCCCAGAATAAATTGTTATACATGCCCTATTACAGCCTGGGGCTTTGCATTGATGACTATATATATAGATATATGCGTGGATCATTATGACTGTGGCCCAGGGGTTGCAATGTCATGTTAGAATAAATATATGATAGTTCATGGGCAAGGTGCATTTTCGAATATGATCTCGAGGACTCAACATGTTGTAGTGGGATTATGATTTAAACGGATTCTATATCGAAATCAGGTATTCTAATGATTTATATTTCTATCTAATAACAAATATAGGTTGATTGATTTTCCATAATCATATAGGCCTATAGATTTAATGTATTTTGTTTTTGTTATATTATTTCAATCGATTATTTCAATCGGCATTTCTTTATCCATTCATTGTATGTAGTATCATTTTTCTCGCAATGTTTAATATTTTCTGTCAAGTCAGAAATTCTCCTTTTTAATTTAAAAAGAATATATATTTAATTCTGAAAATCTTTTTTTAAATTGAATTGCTAATTAACCCAAAGGGACATTTGCCTATCAATACATTAAATTGTCTAGAAATATTCATCTCCTCATCTGAAGGGGTTTTAAAATTTCACGATTGATATCTTAAACTTTTTTTGAAACAATGTTGTGTTGAATCTTGGAGGAATTAACTAGTCTATTTAATTCCTCCAAGGTTGAATTCTTATCGTTGCTGAAAACTTTGACTGATATCTTGAGCGATTTTGGATGCCTTTATTCCTATCCATGTTAAAATCGCATCATCAAAATCTAAAACCCAACAACATTTGGTTACTGGTGGATGAGCTATCAAATTATTAAAAATTCCCACTTATGTTAAATTTGGTAAAATATTTTGTCTTTATTCCTCACAATTTTTTCGGCAGTGAACTCACTGCGCACTGCTGTCATCAGGTGGAATGCTGATGGCAGTGAGTTCACTGCCGAAACGTTGTGATGAATAAAGAAGAAATATTTTTTCCAAATTTACAATGTGGGATTTATAATCAAATTTAGTTGTCTTTGATGTTATAATTTTTCCTTGATTCAATTTGACTCGCTATATGGGTTGAATTTAAAATCGTTGGCATCATCAAGTTTTACTTTGCATTCACTTTTTTGAGACATTGAGGCGATCATTTTGCATTGATTCAATTCGATTCACATTCTATTATAGTTTCAAATTGTTGTTATCAGTTGTACAAACCATTCACTTTCGTTGTATGAAAACAAACCTTTACTACATTTTATGATTCAATTCTGTGAATGAGTCTCAATTCATCTGTTATCTTAATGGGTTTTCTACTCATACCTGGTGCATTATTTGAGCATTCATTAATCCCAAAAACAGCAGATTTCTGTTATGCTTTTAGATGTGGGTAGATGTCTTCAAAAAAGAATACCTCTATTGAAAATGTTGCCAAGGGTATTCATCTATTATGAAGACCTGTTAAAAGTATTGTTATATCTGGGTTCGATGAAGCATTTTGAAGATTGGGGTGTTATTGTGCTCGGGTATTGTTGTTCATCAACCTGGAGGCGCTATGTACAGGTGCATGAATCCATAGTGTACATATAACCTGTGGGCCCAAATATTAGTCGAGTCCCATGAACCTTGCACTCTATCAATCAAATTTTTGAATTGAAATTACTTATGCTGTTTGTTGAGTTTATGACATCAGTACTTTAAAAGAAAGTTTTAGCCTGATTTGAACAGGATTTTTAGTAAAGATTTCTTATGAAGTAGACGCATGCAGATCCCATGTAACCTCTCTTCGGCCGTTTTATAGGCCTAAATTACCTCATATCTTTAACAAAGTTAGGCAGAACAGAATGTATTTATCTGTTTATGAAACAACGTGGTTCATTTGCCATCTGATCAAATATTTGTAAGCAGCCTATATTGGTTTTCACTGAGGATTGTGTATATTATCGTTTCAAGCAAAAACAAATACGAATAATTTTGATTTTTGGGATAGCCCTTTTGGAAACTATTTGCTTATTTTTAACACTACCACCATTTGATCAATATTGTGTCATAGGATCAAAGCAGAGCTCAGAGCTCTCGTGTCTTTTATCTCTGTATTCTAATCAAATCATAATATTTGATTTGAGAGAGTTTTATGAAACAAAAAATTCATCATTTACGATATAACGGTATACAAAATGTAGGTAAGCCTTGGACCAAAAATTTTAGTTCTTTTGAATTTTTAAAAATCTTAGAAAAATTTAGTTTCCACTTCTGAAAAAGTTTCATTTATTGTTCTCATTGCCTATGCTGTTATATATATGGAGAATACATTTTGACATGTTGATGGTACTTTCTTATGTTCATCTCATTTGATGTCCTAACTAGACTAGTGTCTAACTTCAGGTATTGGTTCAAAGCAACTATTGTACTAACTTTCATTCAGTCGATCTATGAATTGATTGTCAAAAGTGAAATTGCATTTTTCAAAATTTGACATGATCAGAATATTGTATAGCGTTCACTTTGCACGAGAAATGTATCACATTGTTTGATTCTGACTTGTATCTGGCAATGAGTCAATAAGATTCGTGGAAAAAAACTGAGAAAATCCATAAGTCAGATTATTGATACTTATAAACTAGTGGTGCTATAATGAATTTGATATAACAATCTTAAATCATCAGCTAAATTTGACATCATTTACCCCCCCCCCCCCCGAGAATGTAATCCTATTTAACGCCGTCTTTCAGGAGTTGATTTAGGTGGGAAATTTTGCGTGCCCTTTTTGAAGAGGCCTTTAAAAAGTCAAAAGATTTTCAATCATTTTGTGGCACATTCGTTCTTTTTTCCTGTGTTTAATGAAACGGTCTGATTCAGCCCACAGTCAACATTTGCTTCTGTTTGGGACTGATATCGTTGTTATTGATATTACAATATTTTGGGTGTGCTGAAAATTTTAAATTGGAAATAGCGAGAGTTGAGTTTGCCAGTCATGAATGAACCCGCTGGTCATCTCTTGCAAATTCACGCTAGTCCTTTCTGTCTTGCAATTTTCTGGTAATTCACGATTGGTAAACTCCACTTCTGCTATTTCTATTGGGTCATTTTGTAGCCATCCATCAACAAAATAAAGAACAATTTATTATTGTGTTTGAACTAAATTTGGCTAATTTTTTGGCGTTGTAAACATCCCATGATAGCTTTGAATTACTTTAAACTGCTTAGTTGAAAATGTTCGTTATGACCTATGATGGTCCTGACAGTATGGTTTTTGCCATCATCAAACGGGATTGTGGGCTTCGTCCGATAAGGGCAATTGGGTACAGAAATTAAGATTTTAGAAATAGAAATTGGGGGAAACCTTTTAAGATAAAACAATGAATCCTGGAACTTTTCAAATTGACAGAAAAAATCCAGCTTTGGGAAAGTCAAAATTTGGTTCACAACATTATAACGGTGAACCAAATTTATGAAGAGTTTTAAATAGTAACGAACCGCTGCATTCTTTTAAATGAATAATGAGGTGTTCTAAATCCACATTCGATAAAAGATATTGTATTGGATGGAGTTTTCATATAAGTTGAAAAGTTATTAGAATATCCTAAAACTCTTGCCAAAGGATTGTAGTTTCCGAGTAGCACCAGTGTCTATATGATATAGCTCTATTGTTTTCTTGGAATAGCCAATCAAAAAATAGATTACAGAACAGACGATAGTACATATGAATAATTTTTATTGCTCTGTTTCACATGTACACGAAACTTGGTGGATAAAACATTAATATTTTCTGTTTTGGAGTTATTCGAGATAGATATTTCTCAAAGGATATTTTTCATCAATTGATACGTGCGATTAGTTGAGTGAGGATAGGTAAAAATGACTCGCTTTCTGATCGAGGTGATCAATGCTGTTTCAGGTATGGTTCTACTTGAGCTGTGAATCTGTATGACCTAGAAGACAGTAGGCTATGTTTCATCTTTCATTGTTTTAACTTTGTCACTTTTTAGTCTCTGTAGTTTTCGTGAACGGGATGATTCTGCAATTCAGAATTCCTTTGGTATTCGGGTTCATAATTTTCAGCACCTCGGTCATACGTATTTCAGGGGATGGGAGAATACTTTGGAATAAAGTTTTTGTTTTTTTTTGTTTCTTAATTTTCTGTGCAATGGACAGTTCTTACACTTAGCACTTGGTCACATACGTAAATGCTCATTTACACTTAGTGAAGTTTTAACGTAAATACTGATCCTGTTGATTTAATTCTATGAAATCCTTGAAAGTGTTAATTTCCTAAAATGGATGCCAGGTTACGGTGATATATAAAAGGTTGCAAAGTGGCTTCTGACTCTCCAAATTGTATTGAACCCTCATATGGGAAGTGTGATATTTTAGTCATTTGAGAACATAATTTGAAATTTTCAAATCATTTACTTCAGAATTTCCAACATCATCCCAGGTTCCTCCATTGACACCCGGAACTAACCAGAAAATGTCTCAAGTTCTACTCGCTAGTTTTAAATGTTTCGAGAAGGAGCAGGAACGACTGAATATCCCAAAAGGTACGTAGTTTTAGACCGATTTTAAGGATGATTCGGGGTTTGCAGCGCAAGAACTTATATTTGAAATGATGACTACAAAATTGTTTTGTGGCCAGCTGTTCATTAGATCCTTATCTATGATTGTAATAGAATAATTTTCAAAATTTCGGATTCCATGCTGATGTTTTATTAGTAGAAATGAAATCCCATTTACCACCTAAAAAGTTTGGTTCCTTTATAATGTTGATTTCAGTGATTGGGCATCAATAAATAATCAATAACTTCTCAAACTCTCAAAATGTTTACAATACCTTTACTTTATTTCGAGACTAATTAACTTTGTTGTAGTTAATAACCGGACCTCACCTTTGAGGTGCAAAATATGTTGTGCATTAGGCAATGCAGAGAATATTTGCAGATACTTTTCTTATCATGCCTATCCTTATGATATGACTTATAACCTTCGGACTACTCTTCCAAACAAATACTTTTCGGTGTTCTTGGTCCAAATACCCTTCATTCAGTCCTCTCTGAGTTAACCATTATTAAGCTGAAGTGAACTACAGTTATACGATCGATGAATTTGATTCAAAATTGAGGATGGGTGAGAAATAAAGAAGGCAATCTCGGGAAGAAGAAAAAATTCAGTTTTAGGTTTTGGTATTCATGACACTTTTGATAGTATTTCTTATGTCAACATCTAAATGACATTAATGACAAGTTAATGAGATAAATGATGATTTTTTGAAGCGTTTAAGGTTCCCATGTATTCATTGAATCGAATACAATAGCTCTATTGTAGGTAGTTATGTCATAGGTTGCTGTAGATCAAAATAAATTGTTTAGTTAAAAAAGAGAAACTACGTAATCCAATCATTGACAAAGGTCGTATAAATCCCGATCCTAATATCACCCGGAAACCTCGCATCATTTTTCTCACGGTAAAATAAACATTGAGATTTTTTTTCGATTTGAAAGTTGAATATTATCAAAGTAAAAAAGTTTTTATACCAAATTGGGTATTGAATTATTGAGCCAATATGAAGTATACTCATATCTTGAAATAGGCGATTTTTGCAATCATTGACATGATTATTTTTTCAGCATCATAAGTAAGTTTGTTATGGAAGAAAAACGACTCGATAAATATATATCCCGATCATAGAAAATTTACAATTTACTTCCAATCTAGCAATTGATCCATTGATTTCCACGTATGATTTCAATCAAAATAGTTTTTGAAAAGGCTGAATGACGAATTTATGTATAGGGTAGCCATATGAAATCCGCAGCTCCATGGATCATATCATATTTCATAATTTTATCAAAAACTTGATCAGTGTAAAATAATTTTTGGAGAAGTCGGTGACTAGCCATGTTCACTACCTCCACTAGGAATATCAGAAAATTCTGATTTATGTAGGCGAAAAAATCAAGGAATTTCTTCGTTGGAGATCTGCGGACACCCTGGTCCTGAGAATTTAAGTTTAAAAAATGTTCATGAAATATTGAGACACTCGTCTGTGGTCATTCCGTTCCATTTCATAAAAAACAGTAAGCGTTTTAAGAGAAATGTGAATTAGAAATTGTGATTTATGGATAATTTATTACAACGCCCCCTCACCAGCTTATTGAATTTGATGTGAGTAAAGTACAGGAAAAAACAACACTTCTTCATCCACTCCACAAAGGACAACTCTTGAACGGTCAAATCAGGAAGTGTACAGGAAATGATCCATGTCAGTTTCGAGCTATAAATTTTGAAGTATATCTATAATCGTATGATTCCTGTCAAATCCTCACCAATCCTTAGTTTGACTGTTTTGAATCGTGAAAAACTCTCCATATGATTATTAAGCTCTGTACCACCCCACCTGGTTTCTACCTCGAGATTAGACCATCCTAAATGACTCAAGTCACTATAGTTCTTTGAAAGGTGATTTAAATACAGGGCTCATAAAGTTTAGGCAATAATGAAGATGTTGTGACATATTGTCATCATGAATGCAATTTTATGTAATGCTAATCCTGAGTTAACAGGGTTTGGTTAAACATTGGAAATATTCATTTAGCCTACAAGGAGTGGAGGATTGGCTCCAAAAGTTTGGATTTGATTATTTAGAAGGGCAACATTAGACTGTAATAAATCTTAGAGATCACTCCTGCATGTAATCTAAGAATGAAACTGATTAGTGGTTTAAAAGCTCTGTAACTAAAGGACCATTCATTGATTAAGTACAAATATATTTTAATTCTTTACCTCACCATCACAAGCATGGATTCTGTAATATAATGAATGTTGTGTTACCTATTTCCCCACGGTTCCTAGACACACCGTACCATACTGGTTATGTGAATCGTATTTTGTGAATCCGCGGTTTAAAACATTTTCTTGAAATGTCTCAAATATATGTGTTATTAGTAACATAGAGTAGGGGCCTATATTGGCGGAGTGAACAACTAACATTTAATGTAATATTTAGCCCCCCCACCATGTGTACGTATGAATCTATGCAGTACTTTTGTTCAAAAACCTATAATTGTAACAAATTATTTTTCATAATTTTTGTACAAATGGATTTCTGAACAAGGTGAGTCTTAACTTAATTTACTTTATCTAATAAACTCACGTTACTTTGTTTTAAGAAGAAACTCAATTTACGTTATTTCAAGTAGTAAGTTGAATTACTTAATTTCAAGTAAGGAATAAAGGTATGACATTCACAGTGGACTTTGGTATCGTCAAGAAAACAGGAGAACTGTTTTCCTGGTACCAAGTAGACGGACCACCGCTTTGCAAGAAGTTTTCATTCTTCACTCGGGATATAATTTTTGAAAATAATTTCTTAATTCTTCATGATTTTTCATCTCAACAGATCCACATGATTGGAACGAGATACATATCATGCAGTGGCTGAAGTGGGCCATCACAGAGTTCAACTTGCAAGGAGTTTACGTAGACAACTACCTGATGAAAGGAAAACTACTTTGCGGCATGAGTAAAGATACATTCCTATCACTGTCTCCTCCGATAATGGGTGATATACTGTGGGAGCATTTACAACTGCTGAAAGATGATGGTAAGAAAATATTTTACTGAGTCAAATATTAAAAGATTCGATGGTGACTTTAAGCGAAAAATATATATATATATATGTAGTTCAGTTGAATTGTAAACCATTTTGACAGTGAACTCTCCGCCATCATCAGGTGAAATCAGATTCCTTTGTTTCGCTACTTTGTGAATTGACATATTTGTAGGTATCATCAATAAAATCAATGATCAGGGGTTGGCTGATGCTCAGAACTAGGCCCTTAGCAATGTTTTGGCATCGAGGCTGTATTTTTTCCTATAATATTGCTGATATGAATAAGAGATTTTGGAAAAAATTGCTGGCTTTCTATAACCCATAAAAAGAATCTGCAGAACCAGCATTGTGAGGGTATATAGCTAGGAAATATTTGGACTAATACAAACTTCAGATTTCTCGAATGGAAATGAGATTTTCATTCAACTCGCAGTCTAACAATGTTATGAAACTCGATTTTACAGATGGTTCAAAAGATCATTCCACATTGAGTAATGTTACGGAAGATTACAGCGAATCACAATTAATCATTACGGAATTTGAACGTTATTACAACCAATCGGCGTACAGTGATCAGAAAAACATCATTCACCCGTCCTACTTACCTTCCATTTCTCAAAGCTATAGTAAGTTTGATTTAAGCAAAATTTACATACATATATATATCTTATGATAATGAGTTCTGTGCGTAATGCATCAGTCAATGAAATGCACTGCCCGGGGATTAGCGCTTCAATGCCCTAATAATGGCAATCCAGTGACTTAAAAAATGTGGCTCCCTTGCGATAACAGTGCTGTGTTAATGGATGTTCCCTGATATATATGGGAGAAAATAGCTACTAATAGCAGCCGATTCCGATCCATTCAGTCAATGTATTTTGCTGATAATTTGCATGACTTCAAATTTGAGCAAACAAGGAATGATTTCTAATCTGCTGAATAGACTGACATTGAGAAACAGTTGAATCTACATCTTTGATGTCATTTAAACAGTGCTCGGACAAGAAATGTTACCCGGTAAGATCCAGGTAGCCAAATATTCCCTGCATAAGAAGGTGTTCCACAGCACAATGATCGAAGATGTGTTTCTTCTTTAGCGGTGCCATCGCTGCTAATTGAGCGATAATTCTCAGGTCCTCATTTCATTGACTGATGCAAAATGATTCATAAAAATTCTAAATATTGATCATTTTACCTGTGTCATGTGTCTTTGCCTCATTGGTGACTAGAAAAAAACATATAAAAGTTTCAGTATGGGCATTCTTGGTTTATTGTCTATCCAAAAATTACCATTTTCTATCTGGGTTATATATACGCTCTCTTCACAGTGTTTCATTTGACCCTACTTTTGAATCGACCAAACTACCTGTACTTACTTTGGCCGTGAATAAAGTATCTGACCAATCAGCGCATTTGTTACACATTACCGTAAGCGTCATTTTGAAATAATCTGAAATCGAATCGGAGCCAACAAGCATTTTGAAATAATCATAAAGTCAATCAGCGTGGCTTGTTCTGCAATAGACAGCCACCCTTGCGACACCTATTAGTCTAACGAAGATGATCACGCATAAGTTTGGAGTGGTTAGTATAGGCCTATGGTAATATTGTGGAGAAATGAAACCACTGTGGGTGGAGTGTAGGTTAGATACTGTGGCATAGACCCCCGTTGCCTCTGGATCGATAACAACCTCAATTTTTTTGCCAACCAAAAATGGGCCTGTGTTCAGTGATGCATGAAATTGTGAAATTAGTTTTGGTATGGACAAAAGCACCAATATATGTCCGTACCAATATATGCAAATGAATAAGTTTCATGAAAATGATGAATGGTAAATTTAGTGGATACCTTTCAGGGATACTACTTTTTTTATGCACCCTTTAGTAATGGTTCACGAATAGGTCCAAAGCAATCATCATTTGTGAATAGTGATCTATTACAAATATGAAATGTGGGGGATATCAAGATACACATTGGCGCTTATTTCCAAGGTTGTGGGATTTCCAGTTTTTAAACTAGGGGGTGTCGAATGCCATAGAAAGTACCAATTCATATACAGCCAAACTGTAAAATGAGCTTCATATCTGATTGCTTCTAAACTTTTTACATTTGGTAATATAGTTATACACGGTACTCAAATTTAGACCACACCAAGATAAGCCTTTGACCAAGTTTTCAAGGTCATGTGATTTTTCGGTTTTGGAACGCTGGAAATTAGTGAAGCTGTTGTCTAGTTTTTTTGTGAATCATATCAGTTCCACCCACTCAAAACAAATCCACAAGTTGGAAAATTTCTTGCATACAGTATAACATCCCACTTATTGTGAGGACAATGTAAACAATTTAGGTTTTGTCTTTTAAGGGCTGTTGCTTTCTTGGTTTTAGTGTACATAATGGATCATTGCTATTTTCTTGTAAGATAAATATTTTGAACAGTATGTGTGTTGGAGTCTGTATTTCTAATCCTTAGGGTTTAGTTGAAAAAAATTATATTGTTATTCAGGTCAAAGCATCAGTACAGGCCTTTATAATTTGTCATTCTTCTTAGTGGCATTTCTCGACTGTTCGAAATACAGAAAATATGTCATTCCCAGAATATCTATTGTCCAGTCAGTTTATATCGTAAAATAAACAGAAAATGTAACGACTTATGTATTTGACTATTTGTATTACATAGAGTTGCCAAGGTATCAATTTTGATGTGTTTGTGTATGTAGCATTTTACGAAAGTTATTATGGTAAAACCATGAAATTACAAAGTCAATAGGCAAGTGGTAGTGTACGATGACCTGTGTGGGGTATTAGCATTGTAAATACATGTAAAACGTATATTGCTTTAGGGGACTTGATATACAATAAAATAATTTCAGAATCTTTATGAGTTTACAGTGATATTTATATATACCGAATATGTATGTATAGGGGAGGTTGGTGCATGAGAAAGCCAGTCATTATGGTTTAGGGTCTAGGTATTGCAGTGGATTTCAGAGATCATGTATTCTAGTGTAAAAGGTGAGATCATTCAGTTACAATTTGGTGGAGATATGTATGACAAAGCTGGCCTGGTTAATGACGACAATTCTTTTCATTTGAGAGATTGGTTTGGCATTGATTTATAAGAATACCATGTAAAATAGGATTTTGATTTTCTACAGAGTTGGTCTAAATATCTGTTAGTCTAAGAGGATGGTCTCAGAAGTGAAATATAGTTTTGACTGATTAAAAAAATTAGATGACACAAGGTGTCGCATCTTAAACTTCGTGGAGTTTGCTTAGAGTAGTAATGGAGAACAGATCTGTCATCTGTATATAAGGCCTTTATTCTGATCTGAGACCATCAAGGTCTCTAACAACCTGTTGATAATAACTTATGAGTGGTTTTCAGTTAAACAAATCAGTCATCTTATTTTATTTTTCATTATTGATTGATTTTTCTCTGATCTCATTAATCCTAGCATACTGACACAGTGGCATTTAGGATCGGTATATAGGAACCAGAACTGAAGAATATTGCACTCAGTGACCCTTTATCGAATACATGCTGATATAGCCTAGAATCTTATTGTAGTAATAAAGACTTTTATTGATGGTTGGGGTTCTGATAGATTGGGGTTTCTCCTTTAATTAGGCAATATCTTCTATATTCTTGTGTTAGGCTCGCATACAGGTATGACTCCTTTCATTCCTGGACAGTTTTTATTATCCCATTTACAAACTTCAATTTTCAAATGAATTCTCACAAGTTACATATAAACCAGATAGATTATACCCTATCACTTGACTGTTTTTTTCATTAGGTGGTTGTTGATGATAATGTCAAAATAATTTAAATGATTAATTTGTACGAATTCGCTGCGATTATGGTATATTTTATATATTCATGTTGCATTTATTTTTGCAATCTTTATAATAGGGAGCCAGAGGGACTGCATTTAGTACCTATATTTCTTGGAATTTTAATGGAATTAACATTTTAAAGAAATGTGTTAATCAAGCTTAAATAAGCTTGATTAACATGTTCCGTTAAAATTCAACAATGAATAAATAGCTGCTAAATATGCTCGTCAAAGATATTTACAAATTCTGGAAAAGGTAATGAGGTCTCAGAAATCTTTGTAATTCTGGGCTTTGAAATAGGCCTTTTCCTGCATTCTGGGGCTAATTTTGGACAACTCATTTATTTTGTGAGATCAGTGAGCTTAAAAAGGCTCCCTGTATTAACATTGCAAAAATGAATTTAACATGAATAAGTGAAATACCCCATTTTGACTCATTTGGAGAACTGTTAACTTTTTTACATAAACTTAAAATGGCTCAATTGATCATATTGCATTATCCATGGGATTTATGATCAATCAACCATTTATATATATCTAGTCAGATTTGGTCTTGGTTGTTATATATAATAGGCCTACATCTTAATAACTTTGTATTGATTGGAAAATGGCCGTTTTGACGTTTATTTGAGATGACTTGAGGCAAGGATGACGCCTTGAGGGTGTTCATTGTTTTCCTATAGTATATATGTACTTTATAATCAAACATTGGTATCGTCTAGAGTTCATTGAAAGTGTGAATAATTCATAGAAAACATTTTTGAAGTCCAAAAAGCTAAAATTCATAGATGTTTAGGCAATATGTCGTGTGATTGTTTGATGGAAATACTATTTCTTGTCCAATGAGCAAAAATTCAGGTCTTTCGGCATTTTTCGGAAAATTTGTTTCATGTTGCTCTTCCAGCATAAAGAGAAAGTTTTCAGAATTTCTGAATCATTATTTGAAGACAAAAGCATTCTGTATCTAAATTGTAGGTTCAACGAGCACACTTTTGTATGAATTATCCCGAGGACTTTTCTATCTGCATTAACTGGCAATCCTTTGAGTGATACTTTTATAAAACTTGTGATGAAACGAAAATCTTATCAGTAGTCCCTGTATTATCTGTAATTCTTAGTACTTGTGGAGCCAAGT
>JAYMFW010155935.1:0-18280 GCA_036785005.1 Tubulanus punctatus | reverse complement strand
GGGAATACCGGGTGCTGTAGACTTTTTTCTTCGTCGATTTTTTAATTTTGCCATAATTTCAAGCTAACGGGCTTACTATTTCGATATTCTTGCCAATAATAAATTCTACCTTGCCTTTCTATGAATTTTTATACCCAGAGGTACGGGCGACGTCGCGTCGGTGATTGATTTCGAAAAAAGACTGCATTTTAAAGGTTAAGATAATAATTGGTAAGCATTTCACGGACGGCCACTTGTTTTCTGATTTTGTTTTTCCATGACTTTTAATCCAGAATTCCATACCAAAATTGAATATGCATTGACACATTTTGTTCACCTCAACTTCCATACTGGTACAAAGAAAATAAATTTACGGGCTATCATAAAGCACGCGACATTAATCCTGGAAAAGTCATGGAAAAACTTTTAAAAGCTTTAGAGGGATTTTTACAAAATTCCATGACTTTTCAGCCTTAACTTTTCCAGGTTTTCCAAGTTAGTGGCCAGCCTGATTTCTGAATATACGAACGCAACAATTCTCAAATAGGGTATCTCAATTTATACAATTTTTATTTATTTGAAATATGAATATAATCATTACAGTAATGCATAGTTTTTCTCTCATGAAAAATAATAAACATCATCATCATCATCGCAATCCCCCTAAAAATTCATCTAAATTCTATTCAAATATTCAACCATGCGATAATCAAAAATCTACAAACAATTTCCTTTTTAAATCATTCTAGAATATATTATCAAAGTTTCCTTAAATATTCCATTTTTTCCGATAATAACAAATTATTCATATATCCCCGAACATTTTCCGTAATAAGCACATATTCTGCAAAATCCAATCTAGACCAAGAATTTCCGAGAAAAAATAATTTTTGATGACAATAAGTACTTTCTGCCATTCCAGAAACTTTGAATAATGAAGAAAACTAGCCTTTGACTTCAAATAAGTCCAGAAAAGATATCAGATTTTAGAAAATAAATCCACCGATTTCTTCAGACAGCCACAAAAATGCAATTTCACTATCATTGATAGCAATTTCTTATTAACAGTTATCTTTACTACCTGGCAACCCTATAAAAAGCGTTTTCTTATTTTTTTGCACATTCTCAAAATAACAAAATTTCTTTTTTTAAACTCTTTTCTTCGATTATTTCTATATAAATCTGATCATTTTATTAATTCATAAATACTATTTACATTTGGGTAATACAAGAATTCAATGCCGCTCTAGCTGTATTTAATATTATATGTCAGCATGTCCACTGTGACCTTGAAGTAATCATTGAATTCAATGATTACTTCAAGCTATGACCATCCAAAAGGTCAACCTTTTATTTCATACTTTCATCTTGTTCGATTCGTTAACTGAGTGGTCTTGGTTTACTCTGTTTGTCATTCAATAACTCAATTAGAACAGAGATCCTCGGTTATTCAAGATGGCATCTTCCAAATTCTATTCATAGGCATTTCAAAACAATATTGGATTTAACTCAAACAAAACTTGTTTGACTGAGACCTTAAACCGAGTGGTAAACTCGGTTAATGAATCAAACAAGCTTATATGATGTTCACTCTGTCCGCAGTGGTTTCATTTCTCCACTAAAATACGAAATACTAACCACTGTGTACTTTCGCAAAATTTTCCTCGATAGGCGTCACATGTGCCGCTGAGGAAATCACAGCCAAAGTAAGCAGCGGTTAGTTCGAATAATACGATAGTAGAGCCGAATGAAACGCGGCGAAGGGAGCGTAAAAAATGTTACAATAGAAAGCATTATACACATTTCAGTCGAAACCCTGTTATAACACGAACCCTATTGAAAAATTCCAATTTTTTATATGATATTACCCTTACTGAACCTTACTCTCCTCGTTTGATGGGTTACAAATTCTGCTAATTGAATCAATAATTCTTTGTAAAACTCTTTCATAAATCCATACTCGCTGTAAAATTTCTCATCTTATCAAAGGTCAGCTTTATAACGAGGTTCGACAATCGAAAGTGCCTATTTTGAAGGGTAAATCGAATTGTCGCAACTAGAAAATACCCAACCAGGAATTCAGTAGGCTTTCTATGGAATTGAATATCCATAGAAAGATGATACAGAAGTCTCCTCTTACCTGGGATATGTTTAGCTCGGACTAAAATTCTTGTCCCTTTCCTTCACATTCTTTTGAAATTAGCCTCGATTAACTCAGACAAAAAATTCCGGCCTTAGAAATCTGAAGTAAGTGGAGTGTACTGTAGAAATGTCCAAGGCGGGAATTACAAATAAATGTCACACCTTAAATTAGCTGTTTATCTGAATACTCACAAGGAATTTTTACCATATTCTCAGAGATAGCAAATTCCAGGTCGAATAATTAAAAAGTGACAATTCAAGTGACCCATATCAAATACATGTACATTTTTTCTTGATTTTTCTAATACTTGGCATAAATACGCATTAATGATGATACATTGTTTTATAGATCTCTTTACACAATATAAGACATATCTAGTGCATATAAGCATGTTCTTGAATTTCAAGTCTTCTTCGATGTTATCATTTTAATAGTTGATGTATGAATGATATGAAAAACTAGTACCGGTATCAAAGGATCATTTTATACATAACATCAGGAAGAATGATGTTATAGCAATGTTTTAAAAAAAATTCTAAGCGAAGCATATCAGGTAAAGAGAAGCAGACAGATCCAGAAAAAAATTTCAAAATCATCTTATTTTTCAAAAATTCTGTATCAAATACATAAAAATTATCAATATTCTTGTAAATCAGTTTCGCGACTCCTGAATTTAGATTGATTGGTTTTTAAATTTGTTTTCTTTCGAATACGTCTGCAAGGAGGAATAAAGGTACACACAGATCCATTCCGAACCAGCAATATCCAGAAACATTAAGCCAAACCAACCACAATAAATCTGTGAGCTATCAAATTATCTAAAATCCCACAATGTAAATTTGGTTAGAATATTACTTCTTAATTCGTCACCACGTTTCGGAATGCAGAAACGTGGTGACGAATTAAGAA
The DNA here is from genome assembly GCA_036785005.1 of Tubulanus punctatus. Lineage (NCBI taxonomy): Eukaryota > Metazoa > Nemertea > Palaeonemertea > Tubulaniformes > Tubulanidae > Tubulanus > Tubulanus punctatus. The sequence continues at coordinate 15,249 of JAYMFW010155935.1, read as the reverse complement.
GTAATATTCTGACCAAATTTACATTGTGGGATTTTAAGTAATAAATTTTGGCGCGCTCGCTGAAATTCTAACTGGTAGGCAACATTGCATTCGTCCAAACAAACATCGTCAGTCAGAGCCACAGCTAGTGGTAGAGTGTCAACAAATGAATTTATCGTTAAAAACCCACGGCCCAGGGGCAGTTCCGAAGTCCAAGAGGCTCAAGAAAAATGGTATTCAAGAGTTTAATTCGAAGTCAGAATCCTCAGCCAGGTAGGAAAATCAGATCTGTGTGCCCATAACGTATATACCTTTAATGCTTAGCAACAGCAGTTTAAGAGATAGACGAAGATTGCGGGGAGACCAGCTCAGAAATAATAAATAACTCAAAATATTTACATTTCTACATAGCACTATGTTAATTGTCTCGACAACGAACTGATTTGAAATATTTTCCAATTTAGGCAAATAAATGTTAATTCAATTAATTTTCGATTTTACCAAATTTTAAAGCTCCAAAATTTTAGAATCGTAGGCAGAAAGCTCTCGCAGCTTCGAGTTATTAAATGCACGAAATATAACTGTATCCATTGCAAAAATGGTCAAAGAAAATGAAACGAAATATTGACACAATACACCGAACAATCGGTATTTTATGAGGACCACCATTCACAATTCGGATTTTTCATTCGAATTATGAAAAATGCTGACAAAATTCAATTGATAGCAAAAACTCTTGCGGAAAAAGATTTTTGTTGCAAACTGTTCAGAAAATTTGACTGAAGGCCGACAGTGCTTAGAATCGGGTAATTGGAATGAAAAGCTGAGTCTAGTGGCTAGCCAAACAACAGACGGAATTGCTAGCCAGTCGTATAAAAAACTTCAGGTACGAGGTCAAGTACAATAGACCTTTCCGAAAAGAAATACGGTATCTGTTCCAGCGCTGCCAACCTTGGAAAATGACCAGGAGGGCCAAAATAGTGGGACTCTTTAGAGATTTCAGCAAAATATTTGTGGGACAAATACTTTTGTCTTCATATTTTCGAAGTATTTTCAGACCAAAGAGAGGCGATAGTTTAAGGCAAAATAGAAAGCGGAATTTTCCAAAAGAGGGTTGATTGGCACGTCCGATGAGATGCGCCTTGTTGTGGTGAGTAAAGAATTTGTCGAAGAAATTCCAAAAGTCTATTGTCTTTTCGGAAATGTCTATAAACACGAGGGACAGACCATTTTTGAAAATTTGTCAAAATTACAAACAAACCTTAGAGGGATACAAGAAAAACTAATCGAGAAAACTGTAATATTCTGTCGGATGATTGATCTATATATGTAAAATCCTCGTTGAGACACGAAATAAGACAACTACTTCTGGTCATCGAGTTAAAAGAAAAAACATTCGCCCTAACCGGCAAAACTGCTCCCGACGAAAAATAATAATAATCAAATATATTCATTTTTTGAAAATTTTTTGGTCAGTTTTTTTAATTGGAGTAAAAAAATTCAACATTACCAACATTCTACGTATCAATCATCGAAATCGTTATATATAAATTAGTTATATACCGTTAACAAACATTTTAAACATTTTTTCTTTGAAAAAAAAAAAAAAACGTCAGGAAATTGATCATTCCTTGAAATAAGACAAAACGTAACTACTTGAATGATGAAATCGGACGATTTCAATTTTTTTTTTAAATTCGAAATATCGTACGTTTAAATTGGTTCACCGCTGAAACCGCGAAACTCAAAATTCTTTGTTCGAATTGAAACTAAAATTAGACGCCGTCAATTTAACCGTATTTCAACCGATAAACCCAGAACATTTTTAAACATTAAAATCACTTCGTATTTGAGGCTAGCGCGAATTTCTTACGGCGAAAATTTATCTACATTACATTCATTCGATTTGCCTCGAAAAAAAAAATTTATATCGAATTCGCCGACGTAAAAAAAAGAGCAAAAAATAACGAAAAGCACCAGTAAAAGTATATGTGCTGCCATCTATCAGTCAAAGCCGGTATCGCGAACTATTCTTCAAGTGCGTAGATGATGTCTAATGATTGGGGTAGAGCGGGTTGGAGTGCGTGATTTAATTATCATCGCCGGTCGCTTCGTCTCCGCCGTCTCCACTTTCTCCGCGCGGTTTTCCGCCGCCGCCGGTGCGACTGCTGTTAGCGATCTCGACGCGCAACTTCCTTGTTCCCTTGTCGTTCGGCATTGTGATCTCGAAGTCGTTGAGGCGCTCGATCGCCGACTGCGCCTCGTCCTCACCCATGAACACGAGAAAAGCGTGCCCGTTGTTACCGTGCCAGACGACCTGTATCGGATTGACCTCCTTGTCGCGTACCTCCTTCTTGAAGTGGCTGACGCGTAGAGACGGAGGCAACTTACCGACGAATATCGAGTACGTACGATTACGCGGATACCTCCTCGGGGGTCGACCTCCCGCTCCGCTGCCTCCATCGCTTCTTGGTTCGCCATCTCCCGCCGAATCGCTGCCGCCCTCGGTTTGGCTGTTACCACGGCGATTATTCGGTTTGCGGTACGGGCGTCGACGTCTCACTTGTTTCTTCTCGCCGTCTTCACCCTCGGCTCCCTCAGCGCGTTCCCCTTCCGATCCTCCGGTCTCGTCATTCTCCTGTAAAATATCGAAATCATCCAAATTCATAATTCAAACTCAATGTTGAGTGGCCTGGGAAATATAGAATCTACCACAAGTGGTAGCTGATAACAAGGCACTGTGACAAGGCAAGCCTTTTATATGAACAAGTTTGGCATTTATAGTCTCTCCCATTAGAGAAATATGGGTTCTTGAATGTAGGTGGTTGCACTGTTGCTTTTGTAGCTAAAATCTAAGTAAAATTAGCTCTGCAGTCTTAGGGTAAAGTTGTCTTATATTTCAGTCTGATCAGTCAAAACAGAGCTGCCAACGTTGGAAAATGATGAAGAAGGACAAAATACACTATCATCAGAGTGGGACACTTGTAGGAAATGTGAAGAAATCAGCAATATTTTGGAGGGACATCACTTTTGTAATAGGGACGGTCCTGAAAATTTCTGAAGAAATATTTTTCCTATGCAGAGGGACAATTTATGCCGAAAAAGGATTGTCCCTCGTGGATGGATTTAATCGCACAAGCTCAATTTCATCAGAGTGGGACACTTATTTGAAATGTAAAGAATCCGGCAAAATAAGAGGGACATTTCACTTTTGTAGGACAGTCTTCACATTTATGCAACAAAGAGGGACAATAAATTCGGCAAAAGGAGAGGGACTGTAGGTAGGTAGGTGTGTCTAACTGACCTTTTGAGAGTTAGTTCTGCGTCTACGACGACTGAAACGACGTCTGCCGAATCGACGTTTAACGCGGCCGTCTTTCTCCCCTCCGCGAGACGGACTGCTTCCCTCCTCGCCCTGGCTTCCTTCGCCGCCCTCTCCGCCCTCGCTGTTCGGTCTCCTGCGTCTGCGGTACGAATAGTTACTACAAAACAACAAACAAATTCAAATTAATCGTATTCCATTTTAACACGTTGACTGCGGATATTTGAAACTATGGTGATCCCCATTGCCAAATTCAAAATTCTCTCCTAGCAACTGTTATGATTATTGATTAGTTTAAAAATCTTGTTTATTTTGCCGAATGTCGGGTCTGAATTTTACCTATTTTGTGCGTACGTACTCTATGGATGGCCCCTAATTGTATTAACAACCCTGCTGCATTCTAATGGTGGGAATTTGGCCATTACGAGACATGATTTAATGAACTGATGAGGATTCAAATATGACGAAGAAGGGGAGAAAGAAATTAATGCTTACTTTCTATAGCGACGTCTCCTTCGATAATAATTCTGTGGTTCGGCATCCTCGTCATCATTGATATTATCAACGTCTTCTTGTAGTTTCTCCAATGTTGGTGCTGCCTGTAATACCGAAGACTTGATTAAGAAGCTGCGCGGATATGGTGATTGTTAACTATATGCCCCTAATTTCATTGTTTGAACAGCAGTTTTTAAACATTTCGTGGATAGAGAGTTACTTGAAGTGCACTACTCGGCAGACGGATAAAAGCGTACTTACATCATCAGGTTGGTCTTTAAGGGAAACGTCTTTCCCCGCTTTGAACTCGAACAGACGCAGCTTTTTCAGCACCGGGATACGATTGAGACGGTCTTCCGTCAACAGGGACCACTTGATGTCCCTCGGTTGGGTATGTTTCCTGAATAACACAGAAGCGAATAGTTTACTCAACAATTCAGCTGGACCCAACTTTACATTATGACACAGTTATATAAGTTAATGCCAGCTTTCTCCCAGAAACTAATCTTCCTTTTGCTGCCTTTTTTATAGACAGGTTATAAATCTGGTGTAACAAACCTGGTGACAATGTAAAACTATGGAAATAACAGATTTTTCAAATTTTTTCAGTTATGCCACGATCATAAAACCGGTCCCACATGTCTATTAGTCTTTTTTTGGTATAAAATGGCTTCACACACGATAAGAGACTGTTAGATTGTTTGGCACTTGTTAAAGCCTAGCACTGCCGGACAAAAATTTTCCTTTCGGCGAGCAAATCCAACGAGAGAAGCAGACGCTTTGAACTCGAACAGACGCAGCTTTTTCAGCACCAGGATACGATACCGGATACGGCAGCAAATTACCGCGGACGGACGAACGTATTCGCCAGCAAATTTTAGTTGTTCGCCTTGCCCGCAGGCGAACAAAACGACGCGAAATGCTGTTTTTGGCCATGTTCGGGTAAAATCAGAACTGCCAACTGCTGGAAAATGTCGAGGGACAAAACACAAATAACAGAGGGACATTTATTGGAAATGTGAAGAATTCAGATTTATATTTGAGGGACGTATCACTTCGTAAGAGGAACAGTCTTTACATTTCTAAAGCAATTATTTGCTTCCCAAAGTAGGACGGTTGGCACTGGTCTTTAAAATGTTCGTCCGTCTGCTATGGGCTTAAGGGTTTAATGGAATTCAACCGACGTCAATACGTACCCACACTGAATAACTTGAGTCGGTGTTACGACGTAGTCGACTCTGATATCGTGTTCGCTGAAGATGGATTCCGGCAAGTCGATCACTTGGAAATCCTGAACGGTGGTCACGACCGGAGTATCCTCATTGATCGCTCCGACTGAACGCATCATCGCGTACTCCAAATCGAAGAATCCGTCTCCTTTACCGATACGATATCCTACAATTATATAAATGTATATATATATACATGTACAAATAATAAATATACACAGTAAACCTTGCTTAAATCGTCGGTGTATGTGGTCACAAAAACTGGGTTCCAATTTTCATGAACATTAATTCTTTTCTTATGAGAGATACCTGTCTAAGCCGTCACAAAAACTGGCTTCTAATTTTCCTAAACGTTACTTTATTTCTTATGAAAGGTACTCGTGTAAATCGTCGTAAAAACTAGATTGCAATTTTCATAAACATTATCTTATTTCTTATATGTAAGATACCCGTCTTAAATCATTGCAAAAACTGGCTTCTAATTTTCCTAAACGTTATTTCATTTTTTTTAAAGATACCTAAGTCGACATCACAAAAAACTGGGTTCCAATTTTCATAAACGTGATTTCATTTCTTAGCCGTCTAAGCCGTTGAAAAATTTTGGTCCCAATTTTCATAAATGTTTATTCATTTCTTTTGAAAGATACATCAAAATTATGATAAAAACATATTTTCAAGCATCAATTTTCAGAATTTGAGGGTCATTTAGGGATAAAAATAACAATCTCAGGGTATTTGTACCATTAAAACAAGAATTTCCAAATTTGAGCGGATTTGAGGTGCCCTATATTCAGAAGGGTCCGGTTTTATAGACATGGAATAACTTTAACACTAGCTTTAAGTTCTTATTCCTAGCAACAGTTGCTATGCAATGTAAACTATGGAAATAACTTTTTCAAAACTTTAAATCAATGATTACCTTCCGATGACACAGCGACTGAGCCGAGTAAAACCAGGTCGATTTTCACCGACTCCTCGATCTCGATTCGTTTGCTGTGTTCTCGGATTCCCTGAGAGGTGGCGCACTTCTGAACGGTTGCCTCGTCCGCCTCTTCAGGGGGTGTCAATTTGGTGAACAAAGTTGTCCTCAATCGTGGCGTAGGCACTAACAGAGTCTTGTTTTGCTGCAAAATATGACGACATTGACGATGAATTTTCAGAAATATTTTGGATTGTCTACCTTATTTTCAAGGAAACTATCTAAAATCATTCGTTAATAATTTTGCTAATGATTTTGGTCACATAATCAAAATAAGTGGAGATGGAAGAAAAGTGCCAATATCAGGTAACAAGAAGGTTAGGAATTAATAATGTTCACGTTGACAAACCTCTAACGCCAATCTTCTTGCTGCCTCTTGTGGTTTATCTGGGTTACTCTTGATCGTAGAGGCATCCTTAAAAACAGTCGTTTCTGCCAATTTCTTACTCGCCTCTTCAGCACCCTACAAACAATGCATATAAAACGCAACGTGATGAAATAATCCTATGGAATACTAAATCTTAAATCTTAAGGCAAATGCAGAGTTACCAACATTGGAAAAATGCTCAGGAGGGACAAGATACACATCATGGTGGGACACTTATTTGAAATCTGAAGAATTCAGCAAAATATTTTGGAGGAACATCACTTTGTTAGAGGTACAGTCTTCACATTTCTAAAGAAATATTTTTGCACCAAAGAGGGACAATTAACATGGAAAAGGGATTGTCCCTCTAAAATAAGGGCAGTTGGCAGGTATGTATATGCCTTGGGTTGATACTTTTGCCAGCACCCTCCATGTGTTGTCACTAACCAAAACTAACAAGTGAACAATTTTCCCAGCATTAGGGAAAGTTATACCGTATAGCGGATACGAGCCCATCAGGCTTCAATAAAGATGATCCTAATTCAGGTTTCATTCGGCTCTCTACTATCATATCGACTGAACTAACCGCTTCTTACTTTTGCATGATTTCCCCGCACGGCATCCAATAATGAATAACGTATCTGCCCAATCAGCGCATTCGTTATAAATGCGTCATGGTAGGTATTGTCAATTATGTTCATGGGCAGCGCCATTTTGAAATAATCAGCACACGTGGATCAAAATTGACAAGTTGATTAACGTCTATCGTGGAAAATCACGCGAAAGTTTGCATTGGTTAGTGCTCACAGGTCCTCTTTACTGAAATTCCATGATTTTTCCATGACTGAAACTTAAAATTCCATGGCCGTGGCTCTAATTAGGTGTATTGGGCGATTTTTGGCCTTTTCACATAATGTATGCAAATTTTTCATCCAAGATGGCCACCAATTCTCAAATTCAATGACTTTTCTAGGACTCTGAAGGGAAAAGCCTGATTTTCCAGGATTTCCACGCCAGGAATTCCAATTTTCAAATTCCATGACTACTCCAGGATTCCATGACCTGTGAGAACCCTGTTTGTAACATAGTGGAGAAATGAAACCACTGCCGATGGAGTGGAACAGAAGGTGTCTGAAATTCGAATATATATTACCTTAACGTTGGGTATGCGCTGATAAACGGGAAGAGGAAAGTTGGCCAAACGATGTTTCATTATATAATCCCAAACTGTCTTCCTTACTGTCGCCTTGGTCACCTCTGAAATAAACAACAATACAACAACTTTCAACTCTGATTGTTTACAGAACTGAAAACGTGTTTCCCATATGTGTCAAACTGTTAGGGGGCGGGCCACTTAAGTTTTGAGATCAGCAGTGGGTCCACAATTTCATCTCAGCCACATTTCTCCGCGGATTCGCAAATCAAACTCAGGGGTTTTATTCAGACTGGGTGCAACAAATGAGTTTAACATCAATTATTACATGTTACAGTCAAATTCAGATTCAGTTCAAACAAACGAAATCCGAAATAAATATTAGAACTGTTTCTGCAGAACTATCATTTGAATTACCAAAAAGGGGAAAGGGAGAGATAGAATCCAGAGGTCGAAACTTGCGGTAACGTAACGTTAACAAAAATTTGTCAGCGTTACTGCAAAGTAAATCAGAAGTATCGACTGGAGTTACCAGAAAAAAACTTTGTTATCAAAATGATTTCTACTAGTATCGAAATAAAAATCAATATTATACTAAAAAACTGATCCAAATTTACCGAATTTTGCTGCCGTATAGCAAATGTTAGAATTTATCAAAATCCAAGGGCGTTTGGGTTGGGGAAAATTACGGCATTTTCAATGACACCATCTGTTAGTCTCGTCACAGAAATGACATGTATTTTCAATATGCTTAATATCAGATGACGAAGCAGCCTTAATATCAGCCCTGAGCTCAATAGAGACCAGATGCCTCTAGTTCAACACATGTTTAATGAGACATCAATTTTTACAAACAATCGTTACGCGATCATTAAATTCTAACTACCCTACAATGTGCTATTAATCGCCCGAGAGTTCGGGCAGAGAAACCCACGAACGCTGGTGTAAATCGATAAAATCGTAGTAAAAATGCCAAATAATGTTGGGAGAAATAAACTTCATTGAAAATCAATTACATTTTTTTAAGTGAAAGGCCTACTCTTTTGCAGGCCATCCTGTTGGGATAGATGGATTTACGGGAACCCCATTGATCAAATACCCACTATCAAATTGTCTACTTCCATGTACCGGGAAAACCTTGTTGCGGCAAACCTGTTGAAGCAGGAATTTTTCATGACTTATTGCGAGAATTCCCGACTTTTTCCATACATGTACCGGAAAATTTCAATCTTAGAATTTCAGACTTCAACTGAAGAATGTTTATTTGATATCAAATTTAACTGCACGTATTATACCCCATAACATGACACAACAATAAATCAAATGTTAAAGTCCTTTGACAGACATTACAAAGTTCATTAGGCCAGTAAAACCCAATCAAATAATAATAGCCTTTACGAGGTAATCATAAGGACAGGTTATGAGATATATATATATAGATATTGCAAATGGCCAGATAAAAATCAAGGATTTTTATTACAATAAAGCCTTATCTCATTGAATAGATTTTATCATCGTAAATAATGGCAAATCCAGATAGGCATTATCAATGATTTAAACTAATATGCATTGTGTATCAAAACCTGCAATAAGGACTTGAAAATACAATCATATCTGTCACATTACCAGGAATCTAACAGGACATTTCCCAATAAAAAATAGAAATTCCCAAATTTAAAATGGAAATGAAATGGAAATATTGGGAAGAAATTTGGTTCGTTAATTTTCTCCAATACTTCTTTTTACATACCAGAACTCTGTTCACTGTAGTTAATTAAACAGATCATTCATTGTAAGTTCAATTACATCTCAGCCACTTAAGTTCAATTTTAGACCACTTAAGTTCAATTACAATTCAACTACTAAAGTTCAATTTTAGACTAATTTAGTTCAATTACTTCTCAAATACTTAAGTTCATTTTTAGACTTCTTTAGTTCAGTTACATCAAGGTTAAAGTCTGAATACTTTATAAACTCATAAAGTGCTATGCTAATCTATCCAAAACCTCCCAGCCTTTCAAAACGCAAGTTGATAAATTGAACGTGCTAGATGTTTTAACATGCACGACTAAACATAGCTGAAATTGATAAAAATCCCGCTATGTATATTTGGTAGAATGAAAGTCTTGAATGTTGATCACGTTGAGGTGAAATTCATATGCATCGAAAACGATTATGAAACACCAACAAAAAACTATTTTTCTTCAAATTCCGACTCTCAAATATTAAAATATGACTAATTGGACGCGGTAATGAATTATATATACACATATACAAGCAGACGTGATCCAGGGGTTGAGCAGACAGATGTTATACAACACGTGTAGTAGATGCTCACAGATATAGCATAGAACAGCTCTATGGCAGATCGATATTCAGCATATGCCGGTATCAGCACTACACTCTGAGCACACCATTGGCTTATCAATTGCAAACAATTTTTACTTTAAAATACTACAACATTTGCGTAAACCGAATAAAAGTTTTCATTCCACGGTAGTTTCTAGTCGTCCCATAACTACTAGACAATTAAAGGCCTATAGGAGAGCCCGTACTCTGTAATACAGCATCCAGTAAATCTAAGATTGAAGTCCCCCATATATCAGGAAAAATCATACAATCCGAAGTCCAAAATCTAATGTGTCTAAAACTCAGTTTCCGTGACTCAAACCTAATTTTGCATATTTCAGACAATCAGTTACCAAAACCAAAAAACATCGCTACAGCGAGTACAATGAGCCCACATGTAATGTTAATTCTAAAGATATAAAAGTCTGTCAAAATTAGGTGATAAAAAGCGCCCGCCCGCATCATCCCTTAAGGAATAAGTGTGTTGAAAAACAATGCATCAATTCTACAGACCTCTTAGGGACACCACTGCGACTGCGAGATACAAATTTCTCAGCCACATTTTTTCCTGTATGAAATTCCAATGGAAAACCCTGGTTCACTGCCGAAACGTTGTGACGAATAATGAAGTAATATTCTAACCAAATTTACACCGTGGGATTTTTAATAAAGCAGCTTAATATATAGGGTTATAGGGTTCCTACAACTCTACAAATACAAAATATGAGGGGCGTTTGAGGGTTTTATGGGGGCATTACGACAAGAATTTGAGGGGTGTGACTGATTTAAGGGTTTTAGGGTAAGAAATCTAATTTTGGGGGTATTGGTCTAACCGCAAAAATAATAATTTCCAAATTTCAGGAATGAATTGATGAATTACTTCTGTTCCTGGTATAAGGTACGCTCCCTTTGCAGCGTTTTATTGGGCTATACATCGTATCGACTGAACTAACCGCTGCTTACTTAGGCCGTAATTTCCCCGTACGGCATCCAATTATCGATAAAGCATCCGACCAATCAGAATGTGTTATGGTATGCATTCACGGGCAGCACCATTTTGAAATATTGCTGTGACATGCGCATGTGAATATTGTGGCCAATCTCTGCCCCAAAAGACTATGCGACACCTACCGTAAACTATCAAATTCAGGTGAAGGTTCGCAGTGCTTAGTATTTTATTAATATATGGAGAAATGAAACCACTGCGGGTGGAGTGTAAATGTAAGGGAACTTTGGAAGGGGATACATAATATTTATGATTTCAGTTACCTTCAGGCAGAGTTAGTGGTGGGGGCACCTCCGCAACAGCGGCATTGTCACCACCAGCGTTCTCAGCCATTGTCTATAGGTAGTGTAGTAAAGGGTGATCAATGTCCCTGCAAAAAAATTAGACAAAAAACAAAACATTAATAAATGCAACCGCTAGCAAAATCAACTACAGTAAATTTCGTCTAACTCGGGAATAAATTGTTTTGTCAGAGTTAAGTGTGATTTTCAGCATTGAATAAATAGGAACTTGGAAAATGATAATTTATGGTGTTAGTCAGAGTAAGACAAGGTTTTCTGTGGTTGGATTTCAGAATTCCACAAAACAATTTTTGTAAATAGTTACAGCTTGACAACAGGTATATCAATCACATTATGTTTGTTACCAAAATATTTTTCAGGTAGGCCTAGAAGGAAAAATTTTTGAATCAAAGACAACGAAAAGGATAGATTCAAATAGCATTCCAAACTTTTTTTCAATATAGAAACACTAAAAAATTGTAATTAGCTCATCACAGCTCATTGTGAGTAGGCCTCAAGGCCAGAAAAGAACTCTTCCTCCTTCTTGACCTTTGCAGTTTCAGAATTGGGTGGAATTTATAAGACCACATGTCATGTGACAAACAGTCAGAAATTGATATCATCGAAAGTTTTTCAAAAAGTCTAATTTTTCAATTAATAATTAACAGTCGACCTTTTGTTCTATTCACAGTCCAAGCGCCATTATCATTCATTATCACCCCTTTTTTTGGGCTGTCGTCCGTCCGAGAGAGATTCAAGATGAAACAATTTGAAATGTTATAGCATTCCAAGACATTGATTCAAAAAGCATTAATGCCAAACAATAATGCTATCAACTTTTTCTATGTTTCACTTCAGTGCAAAAACTATAAGTTTAAGTTTTTATTAGCTTTTCTACATTTTTAGTTATTCTAGTCTACATTTGAGTATAACTTAAGTTTCTCGCTGTAGCAGCTCAATACATTGACATACAGATTCTGAACTTGGTTTGCTGCTAGTTCAAAACGATAACGTTGCAAAGCTGTAATCATTAAAACAATAGACTGAACGGTACTATTATCAACAAACAGGAAGAAGCCGACATGTTTCTAAAAACACGCCTGCAATTTCTCGACTGGCTACTACGCATTAAAACTCCCCCAATTCAAGGCCCGAAAAATTACATTTCTAATAGGTCCACACGGGATATCAAGGTTTCTATACGTGCTTGAGAACTTCCTCTTTCGTTTGAATCTAAATTTGCCGAAATTTAACTCACCGAAATTAAATTGTTTTTGGGAATTGCACGAAGCAAAAAACGTGGCACTCTTTGGTACTTGGTATTATTGGGCTCCGTAGTGAGTATCATAAAATGAAAACTGACTTCCGATTCGTCGATCAATGATTTCGAACCGATTATTGTTATTTCTACATTTGCTTAACTTATTGGCTTTTCAATTCGATAAAAAATTAATCTTAGACTATAAAAACTACAAAGATAATCAATAAACCTCGAAATAATAGTGTACATTGTTCGAAAATTGTTTGCATTTCGAGTAAAGATTCTGCTTTTTACATTTCAGCATGTGGGCTGCGCTAAGTCGGTTTACAAAACAAACACTATAAGTCGAGATTTCGAATAATCTTAATTTTCAATCTAACTTGAAATTAAATTTGAAATTTTTATGAATATGTATTTCAACGTATGTATGATAATTATTCATATAAGATGAAAATAGATTACTAATTAGAAGTGTGGAAGTTATTTTAGTAGTTCAACAGTCCAGCAGGAAGTTTTGTATTTAGTTTAATTGCCCCAGAACCTCGCGCAATACGCGGTTTGAGCGAGAATTGAGGTCATTGCACCTATCTGACTTTTCCAATTGAAGCAAATTTTCTAAGTTATAAATCATACTTCTCCATTGAAATTCCATTCACATAAGATAAATGTAAGCGAATGTCCCTGCAAGTGTGTCATTTTAATTCAACGTTTTTTTCTCTTTTAATAAGGGCTACTTATATGTTAAAATGCCTGTGAAATTATAAAGCTCGCGCAGATTAGACGCTGGGTTCTAGTGTGAAATAGTGTGGGAAAACCTGGGGAATTTTGCTTACCTGGTTATCAGTCTCAAACCTGGTTTCAATGATTGACATTTTCTGTCATTTCATTTTAGTTCAACTCCCATTATTGAGAGGTAAAAATTATAAACATTTGTATGTTACGACTAGAACAGGATTTTCAAGCAAGGAAGACGGAAGTGCGCCAGATACAGCGCGGCCATGATGATGGCAGCACTTTTTTTCCTAAATTAACTTTTTTTTAAATAAGACTCGTATATAAATTTCAATGTATTAAAGGAAGACTATCATCAAAAAATTATTTTCTCGATATATGTTAAGCATGATTTTGTCATTTCAATTAATTTTCTAAACTCTATTTCTATGAAAAAAAAGTGATTTCGCGAGGCTCTATGTGCGGCGCCATCTTTGCCATTCGCAGACGGCGAGATCGTGACATCAACGTGGCAGGAGATTTCTTCGCGTGGACTGTGTACGAAGAAACATCGTACGCAAAAACCACCGTTACGCCTCATTGATAGCCCTGTGGCTGTATGTAATGCATTCAACATTACACTAAAAGTATATAGTAGTACGCTTGTTATATTTAGTTGTACATATTTTAACTTAAACATTCTATGCTTTAGAATGGACTCTTTGGCTGAGTGCCAGCCACCATATGTCACAATCTCACGTTTTCTCTGAGTCTCAAGTGACTTTGACTCGTCATGGCGGACTCCAGCTCATTGATTTTACGTACTAAAATGTGGTCCTGACGACTAAATATAGATTTTTATTCAGAATTATTTCTACGAATGTTATAATATTAGCTGTATGAATGGATGTACATGCCATGATTGGTTAGTCATGATATTCTTCCTTTAAGCAAAATTGCTGCACTATTCCAGAAGCTTCAAACGTTGAAGCTGGAACCAGATTGTCAGCTGGCACCGTAATGAAAGATCAATGGTTTTGTGTTATTCTTTAATTCAGGTTTAAGCTTCTGGAATGGCCGGAAATAGCATTTCCAGGGGTCTCGTTTTTCAAAAAAGATTGGGTGGAGGACCCCAAACCCCCCTTGTTATGTGACGGGAGGTAATTGGGCCGCCGCAGTCAATAAATGCTAAAAGCTAACCATGAATGATGATCGAAGTCGAAGACGTTGTGATGATTGAAAATGATGATGATTATGAGATTATTGAGATTTATAGAATTTGGGCATGCCTATTCATTTTTCGGATAAGATTTAACTTAAGCTGGGTTTAAGAGTTTCTACATAAATTGGAAACCTGGTTACTTAGGCCCTATAGATTTATATCTGTGGACCCCCAGGGTGACTTGCTGGTGGTAGGTATTATGTGAATTTCACAGGTCTGTTGTCACGACTGACCAATTTTTGTAGCACCTGAACTTGCATTTGCCTTGGCCTACCCAAGGTGCTAAGCATCACTTTCTGAGTTCTGTTCATCCTGTACTAGTAGCTGTATCTTATAAAGTGAAGATGACAAAATTCTAAAAAGGCTTTGAAAAAGTATGCACCTCTGAAATTAAATTTCCATGGTTTTCAGCTTTAATAAAGCTTCTTAATCGAGATGATTTTCTCCATATGTCTTCCAGCACCTTTCTGACTATTTGTTCATTCTGTTCCTGTAAAGGTATGTCTATATTTATTATTCAGAAAAAATCGCTGCTAACTCAGAAATCCCGTCATGGGCGACCTAACTAAAGTAAAATGTGAGCTGAAGTCAGTTCTGCAGAGCTGCAAGGAAGGTGTCCCCGTTCGACAATTAAACGGTGAGTTTCAATTTTCAGGGAAATTCTGACAGACGATCGGGAATTTGAAAACTAACAATGACTGAAATTTTTTTTTAATACTGATAGTGTGATTATTGAGAAAAAGCAAGTTACAAAATTTCCAAGGGGGTCATTCATTTATTACGTACGCAAAAAAATCCCGTTTTTTAAGTGGTCCTATCTTGTGTACGCAGCTGTCACACTTTGTCATATAGCTCCTACCTTGTGTCACGCTTCAATTTAAAAGTATAGAACTTT
>JAYMFW010155824.1:0-18294 GCA_036785005.1 Tubulanus punctatus | reverse complement strand
CCTCTTCAACAATAGGGCACATCCTCGTCCCTAGGGTAACCATACTATAAAATATTATTGTCCTACCATCAATGGTTTGCCTGTTATTGCGTTCACGAGCAATTGCATGGACGGACAGACAGACGGAGATGGATACCCGCGGGGGGGGGGGCGCAACAAGGTAAATGTAATCCGATAGCATTGTTCTAGATTTCTCAGCCTCGGTTTCATAAGACCAGGAAACCAAAAATTGTAGGTCAACACTACTGCCCCCCAGGAAGTAGCAGACGATCTTGCTTAGTGATCCAATCAGCGATGTTGCTGGTATCACATCACTAGTCCAATTGCCAAGCATGTGGTTTCCAAGCTTGTCTGTTTTGAAAATGAAGCACTTGAAATATTCAATTTTTGTGACAATAAATTCACCAAATACATCGAAACTTTGGTATGTTTTGGAAAAAAAAATATTATGGAAGCTTGTGATTAACCTAATTCTCAAATATACCGTAACCTTAAAGCTAGGCGTATGTCGGCCTTGTAATGCGACGCGATCGATTGCGAAGGCTAGTCACAGTTAATCACAACGATTAACTGCGATCGGCTGCGACGAATCGGTCACTGCGACTGGCCGACATGAGCGCTCTTGCGATCGACTGTGACTGAAAACGTGCTTATCATTGTGCTATATATCGCATTCGATCGCATTCCACCCGAGCGCTAACTGCGATTGTCAGCAACGGTCTCAATCGATCGCATCGCATCTCGTCGGATTTCGACATGACGCCTAGCTTAAGCTGGGTTTATACTTTTGACGCCGTCACCCGCCGTTATACGCTAGCATACGCTCGTAGCCGGCGGCTGCCGGCGTTCGCCAGCGTATAGGTTTATACTGTCCACGCCAGCGAGCACTCGCCGTGTACCGGCGCATGCCGGCGTAACATTTTCCAGAGTTCAACTGTGTTGAACTTTTCAGATGTGCGCTTGCATACGCCGGCAATTCAGCAATCACAAGTAGCCACATCATTTCACAACGCAGATAGGGAGTGCACTGGATCGGTTCGTCAAACCAGGGAGTTGTCATATAACAACTCCCTGGTCAGACATGGAAAACATTGAAAACATAGATGAGAGGTTGATCAATGAGGTTCAAACATTTAAATGTTTGTACGTCACGACTCGGTCAGATTTTAAGGACCAAATGAAGAAAGCTCTCAAACTAGGTGATAAAAATCACCTTGTTGCTTTCGGCGACCAAATATAGCTCGCATGTACGCTCTGGGAGGATTCTGGTCGAGGGCCTCCAGGTGACACATGAAGGCCATTGTTTGTAGCTGCACGACGTGAAGTGTCTCCTCATCGCTTATGCCCACCATCTTAACATGTGGTCAAATTACGATTTGTCCACGGAGCCTTGAAAATAGGTCGGCGCATGCGAGCGTCTACGTGCGTGTGTTTACACTTGGGACAATGACGCTAAGGCGCGGTCAGGTCTACCGGCACTCGCCAGCTGACGCCGCCAACCGGCGTAGCGTATGCTAGCGTATTACGGCGGGTGATGGCGTCAAAAGTATAAACCCAGCTTTAGAGACAAACATGATCACAATTACAAAACGTCACCTACCAAGCCAAACGAACCTGAAACTTTCACCAAAATTCCATAATTTCTCATGATGATGAATTGCAGCTGTTTCTCCGCATCCAATGAATAATATAGGAATGATGGTTAGGTTATAAAAGGATACCGGTAGATCAAACTGTAATTCTTGGAAAACCTACGGACCTACTATTTTGAGTTGGTTCAAACAACAAATGATAAAATTCACCAGAGCTATCCTGTAGTTTCCAGACACCTATATTTTAAAACAAAACGTCTTATTTGTCTAGAATATCAGATAGATATATACATAAAGGAGTGGCCAGGGAAGGTTGATAAAAAAGCTGTTGAAAAAAATCGGAGTTAATGTGTGTGGGACAAATGAAAAATGTGACTTCTCAATAGAAAAACGACTGTATGACGACGCTGCGCGCTCTGCGTTGCTGAGTAACTTGAGTCTTAGAGACTTCACAAGTATTGGTATAGTATAGTAGTATTTAATGTCCGAGTGTAGTTTTAGCAGGTCTTGTTTTAGTCCTATCATATCCAACTAAGTCTAACTGCTTAGATTATACCAATTCGTCTTTATTCTATGATAACAACATCGACGAATGACTACAAAAAATACAAACAAAATACACTCACGTGAACCAATAAACAATTTAACTGGACCGTGCTGCCTCCATTTTGGCAAGATACTCTTGACGGACTTTTAAGATTGATTAAATGTACCCAAGCATTCTTTCCAACCTCCACGTGATATCTAGATTATCAACAATCGTTCTATCTACACATCAATACATCAATACACAAATAGAGATAACATAGTTTTGACAAAGCAACGGTAGTCGACATTTAAAAAAAACATTATTACTGTCGGGTTTAAGACACCTTTTTGTATTGATGAAAACGATGAAATAAATTTTTGGCTGAAATTATTAGTACTACAAAAACAAACTACAGCAAAGGAAAGTCTATATTGAGGTCACAACAAGGTGTCTCATTCCAGATTCATCCCATACATCACTTATACATTAACAGAATTACTGATATCAATGATTAATTTATCTGATATTTAATATATTCTCCAAAAATCTGTGATTAAAATACACCTGATCAGAGAGTAGTATTGGCTTCGAGGGCAGTGGCGGATCCAGGATTTCTGAAAAGGGGGGGGGGCAAAAATGCCATTTTTGCATTGGTCTCAATTGAGCGAGCACCGAAGGTGCGACAGGCATAAATGGGGGTGGGGGCCTCCCCCAAATAATCCGAGCATCTGGTACAATTTCAGACGAAACTAGGGGTTCAGGGTTCCATGCCCACTTGGAAGAACTAAGAGATGCAGTAAAGAAGATCAAAAATGAATAACTTAGAAGTTATTTGTTATTGATATGATTAATGGCAGTTACTGATACAATCCTGTTACAGGCGAAAATAGTAAATTTGGTCATCTGGACCTTGAGTGACTAATTTTAGTGGACCCAATCATTCGAGTGCTGGTAGCCCTTGCAAAGATGGACCTTTACACTAAATATGGGGACATTGGCCTAATGCATTTACAAAAAACCTCCTTAAAAAACTTAGAAAACTAATGAAAATGGCCGACTGGAGTGAATTGAAGTGGGCGCTTCAAGGGTATTATCAATCCGAGGGACTCAATTCTAGATGTGCTGATAGCTCTTAGGTAGATGTACCTACATATCAAATATCAGGACAATAGCTCAATGCATGACAAAAACTTTCTGAAAAAAACTTATGGGAATGGTCAAATAGCCAATTTGATGTAATTTAGGAGGGCGCCACAAGGGCATTATAGACCTGGTAGACTCGATGTTTGGTGTGATGATAGCGCTTGGGTAGATAATAGACCTACATAACAAAAAACAATGCAATATCATCTCAATACATAAAGAAAACTTTTTCCAAAAATTTTGTAACAGTTCAGCAAATCTAAACAAATTAAAGAGGGCGTCACCAGGGCATTATCGATCCGGGGGATACAATTCTTGGTGTGCTGACAGTCCTTGGGTAGATCGATCTACATATCAAATATCAGGACAATAGCTTAATGCATGACGAAAACTTCCTCAAAAAACTGATTTCCGTCTACAGACAGACGGACGGACGCACGGACAGACGCCCCGACGAACGGACGACGGACGAAAACTGAACGCAATAGCCCGCTGGGACTTAAGTCCCTAGAGGGCTAAAAATGAGAAAAAAAATATTGCTTGGCCGGATGCGCCCCCCCCCCCGCTAAATCCGCGCCTGGAGGGTCTATTTATACATCAAATGCCCTCTGCGGCCAGATCATGTTGCCCTACTTGAGTGTTGAGCTAAACTGTAGGACCACACAGACAGAATAAAAAATGTCCTCCATCAGCGGTACTTGAATCTAAACTGGTAAATATCCACTCCCGTGGCACATTGTCAAATATTATCCAATCGTCATTAAAAAATAGGACGGGCCCGTAACCAGCGTCACGGCGAACATAACACGTTTGTTTTCGATGTGTCTACACGTTCAGACGTCTTTCCTTTAGTCGGATTTTGGATGGAAGTCAATTTTCCTTCTTTTACTTTTAGCGCTGGTTTCAGTCTAGGATTGTTATCTGGTTATAATTCCAAAATTTCCGATTAATTCTTGAAAATTCTGGTAATAATTCCAGAATTTTGCACTGGTTTCAGTCCAGGCATTCATAGCTAGTTTAAAGTCCAGGATGACCTTTTCGCTGGTATCAGTCCAGGAAGGGTGATGTTTCAGTTGGTCAAATTTCGGTTAATTCTGGAATTTTCTGGTCAAAATCCTGGAATTTCGCGCTGGTTCCAGTCCAGGCATTCACAGCTGGTTTAAGTCCCGGGTGACCTTCGCTGTTTTCACTCCAGGGAGGGTGATGTTTCAGTTGGTTATGTTGTTTTGAGTTTTAGAATTCTATGTTCAGACTTCTATACGATAGAATAGAATATTCGTTCGGATTATAGCTTTTGGAATAGGCCTAGATTATGAGCCAAATGCAACCTAGGCTTAAAGAGAAAATTCGATATTTTCGGCTTATGGGGTCTGAATTTGTTGTTTAAATGTGGCGTAGTTCTCTTATTTCGTTGATGTTTAGGTATACACTGAATATATACGCATTGATGATTTTGTATGTCCCACAGCACATGATAGTTGGTCTAGTGTCCCCTGTGGTTTAAAACCCATTATATAATGGCGGCGGCACACGATACCCCAAAGTCGGATGAAAAAAAATTGATTAAAATGATTAATCGTGTGCCACGGGAAATTGGATGAAAAATATTATTTTGTCAATCAAAGATTGAAGGAATAGAGCCCGTCCTATTTTTGAATGACGATTTGATAATGTTTGATAGTGTGCCACGGGAGTGGATATTTTTGAACGTGAAACCCGTTTAAACTCAAGAAGGGGGCCTACCGCTGATGGATCGCTTATATATCTTAATGTTGTACTGTCTGATAGCCCAGAAAGTCTTCAACACATGTTGAATAATGTACGTGCATATGAATATTGTATATAAACTATTAAAACTTAAAATCAATGTTGAAAAAACAAAAGCAATAGTTTTTCAAGAAAGCAGATCACGTAGATCACCTTAGTTTCTATATAAATGACGATTGCCTACAAATTTTATGAAATTTTATAGTACGATTATTCATATCTAGGAATTAGCAAAAAATTCTGAATAGTTGTGGGCTCAGTGAATTTTGGCATTACCAGAACTTTCCAAACATTGAATATTTAGGTGAAATAGATATTACAGACCAGTTAATACAAAGTTAGCATAAACACATCAAGCAAATGCCGAACTTATAGAAAAACAGCTAATCAAAACAGCCTGGAAAATTACCTTAATTTCTTTTAAAGCCTAAAGATCGTATTGTACTCTGTAAATTTCGATGTTCCAATCACAAGTTGCCTATAGAAACCGGGATATATTCCACAGGAAGACATGTACTTTTTTCACCCTAAACAGACTCGGAGGTGAGTACCACTTCTTGCTAGAATGCCCAGTATTTGATGTTTTGAGAGGGCGATACCTACGAAATTATTTTATGTCAGACATTCACACTTTATATTATGTGTTCAATAGTTCACAAAAGTCAATTAGAAAGTGTTTCAAGCAATTATCATGATTATACAAACCCACAGCTACTTTTTATGTTATATAAGAATGTAATTTGATTAATCTTTTGTATTATTTGTATCGTATTTTTGTAATTATTATCTGTGCTCAATTGTATGTATACATACCTGGAGCAAATAAATCTAATCTAATCTAATCAATTGACATTACCAAGAAAAAATCAATCTTGACTGCACTGGAGCCATTTTGTGAAAGACTTGACCCTTTACATCAAACTTTGACAAAAATGATTGACGGAAAAGTTTGACGAATGTACCGTGTGCCGTAGCCATTAGCTTTTGTCACCTCCGAAAGCTATAACCGAAAACTGAAAATCAGACTACGGGTCAGTACCACCCATTATAAGGTTTCACACAATAAACCACTGTAAAAATTGCTACATGATTTCAAGACATCATCTGATTAAAAGTGATAATTTTTTAGTTCTCATTCATTTATTGGAATTATTGAATTCCTATAGACTCGTATCCGCAAGTACCTAAAATAAACGTCGATTAATAGTTAACATCTTAAGCCTTCATCATCATAAAAATCTAATTATGTTTATCTATGAATAATTAGTAAATGAATTATTTGGGTATCCTTTTTGTGAGACACGCTGTATAGACATGGGTAATCGTCCCTGTTTCCTTCCTGCTGATTCACGTCAGAATTTTCGGAGGGACAAATTATTTGCAACCAATACCATTTATTGAGTGAGATCCTGTGTCCCTTGTGTTGATTTTTGTTCGTATTTCACTGTCGACGAGACAAATAATATTCTAATCATGTTAAAATCTTTAAGATTCGGAACTAATGTCTCAAGAAGTAATCATGGGAATCAAATTGAATGAGTGTGAATACGAATTTTTATGAGAAACTGGTTGTCAAAGCGTGTTCGCTTTGTGATATTTTCTGACGCTGTTGGTGGCAAATGATGATTGAATATTGCAATTAGACGTGTAATATTAATCCAGTTCTACGGCCACATTGTTCACCATGAATTGATTCATATAAAAGAAGCAATAAACACATGAAATGACAAATCCGCATTTCTCTCTACAGTACGCGTGAATATACCGCTGTCCGGCCTATATGACATTGCTGCCCTTTTCGTGGCCATAAACCGTACCTTGACTGAACAAACATCGGATTAGTTCTAATAAATTTCTGTTCGAAACTAGCAGTAATAAATACATGTTTTGTTCGTTATACCACTGGGAGATAGACTAACATACTGAACAATTTCTAAAAAACGGGTAAGTAACGATGACCGGGGTGGGATTGATGCTGTTAATAACTCGCATAGACTACTGTTGTGGATACATCTTAATACGTTTCAGATTCATGCATTTCGAAATTATATGATTAAAACCAATGTCGATATCTACCAATTTTTCAAAAAGCAACCCGTTTATACACAACACATTTATGTTCGAGAAGATAGATTTTTGGCATAGTTTTGTTGTAGACCTTTATTTGACTACAGTATATCCAATGAACAATGAAAAATTATTCTAAAATCTATCTTTGAAAATCAAAATTTAAAAGTTACAACATTTGGTCGAAATATTTTCAGCGAATTTAACCTGATCCAATTCAAATGAATTTTCTGTATGAATTTGAACTGTGGAGGCAAGAAAGACATTGACTTGATGAAAACTGTTGAAGATATATTGACCAAAATTTGCATACTTACTAATTCGAATATGGGTCCTTTCATTTTTGGAAGCCATTTGATCCCAGGACTTTCATCAAATTATGATGGCTTTTTATAACCTCATAGGGATATCTGATTGTTTCTGGATTTAATTTCGATGTTGATTAAATATTTTACATTTCAGGGTAACAATATGGCAACTGCATATAATACCTCGTACAGCAAGGTTGGTGGTGCATACGGATCATATAGGAGTCGCCCCCTATCAGCTCCTCCAAGAACTGCCTCCAGCATGAGTTCCTATAAGGACCCATACACGGTAAATTAAATTGATATGAAATGAAACGTATTTTCCGGTGCCCATATCCATTTTGAGTGATCAGGAATACTTAAACAAAGTTATTGCACATTCTAAAACAAGTTTCCTCTTCTCATAAAGAAAGTACAGAAATTATAAGTGTCAGCTCTTGTGGAAGGGTCTCGATCCCTCTGGCCATCTTTCAACAATAACGTGAAAATTCAATTGTTTCGTCTTCTACATTGTTCCGGACCCACCAGTACGTTTGCTTGAGGAAAATATGAAAAAATGTAACTTCGAGTTCCTCTATCAAAAGACAACACATGCCTCAATATTCCTAAAATCACTTATGTTCCAGTGAATTGTGTTTCCCGCCACTAATGTTTTAAAGCGTATAATATAGGTTATTCTAAACTGGATCATTTCAAGATCTTAAAAAGTCTTCTTCACTTCTTCAGTAAATGGGGCAAATTTGCTAACATTTTATATTCGTCTGGTGGTTCTTTATGTAGAATTTCCGACGGGAATTGTTAAATTGAACATACATGCAGAGAAAGAATCGTAAGTCAATAGAGATATTCAACACTCCAGTGAATATGATTTCCTTTTCTATGAGATTTTATTATCTAGTATTGAATTGAGCTGTTTCTATGGCAGGACTAATATTATGTGTAATAAATGATATACTACAGTACAACAAGTGTTACTGTGTATTTATGAACTCCTTAGATTGTTGAACTAGTGTGATAAAAATCAACCGGGTGGATAAGCCAAATAATTACCAATTCGGATTAAAAATGAATGTTGAACGGCCCAGCAATATAGTGACTGGTGGAAAAGTTTTCTTGAAGCCACTAAATACAATACAAAATATCAACGAAAACCAAAGTAATGATCAGGTAATAGAAGTTCTAGCAGAAGGATATTTATTTTGGTGATGGCTTCGGATTGGTTTAAGATGACTGATTTTATAGGCTGAAAATAAGGTCATTCATTTTCGATATGTAAGTCGTGTATTAAACTTCTCTAAATTCTAAGTCACCTTTTCAGATGAAAAATAACGCGGCGCCAGATTTTCAAGAATGCGTAAATGAAGCAGTAAGGAATTATATGGATAGCGTTATGACTCACAGAGCCACTCCAAACGTTTATGCTGCGCCTCAAATGATAGCTCCAACTGCCGTGGATCAGATGGGTATTCCTCAAATTGCGGCCACGGCTCTTCTACCCGGGATGCCAGTCTTAGCGACAGTCGTTCCAACATACCCAACCACTACTGCAGGTTAGTACTGTACTATATATATCACCGATAATTCAATTTAAGATGTATCAATCCAAAATAAAATATATCAACAGAGCAGCAAAAACGGGTTTCTATAAGGTGCGATGCAGGTTTTAAGGTATCTCCATAACATAAATACAGGTGAATTGACCTGTAAACAAACAAGTATTGTTGATTATATGATTGCCACACCAACATTATTTCCATATTTTGTAGATTTTGAAGTTCATCGATTTTTTCCAATGTTATCTGATGTTCATCCAGCTTTACTGGTGAAAGTAAAATGTATTCGGCAACATACCTGGTGTAATGCTACTATAAGCAGCACTCGTCCTAAGTGGATACCCGATAAAAAGGAACAATTTTTCAATAATCTTGATCAAAATAAAATTTGGGAACTTTCTAACGAGATAAAACAAGTGTTAGACACCAAATGTCGAAGTTATCAATCTAGCTGTAGAAAACCTTCCCTCCCGACTTACACATATATTTATTGATAGTGCAAAATCAGGTGGTTTTGTCCCAGAACACCCGGGTAGAAATTCTTCGAGGAAAAATATAAGAAAACCATGGTACAATCAATGCTGTGAAAACAAACGCAAAATTTTCACCCGCGTCAAACGTCGATATCATTCGCATCTAACAGAACAGCATAAATCCATGATGAGAATCTATAGTAAGTCTTGTGAAAAATAATTGAATAAGCAATGCAGGTTCAGTAAGAAACTGACAAACAAAATAAGGGGCCGTAAAAGTTCTGGTCCAAAAGCCTTTTGGAATATTCTCAATAGGACAAAAGAATCTCAACTTGGTGACATTTAAATGGAAGTATTTTTTCTGAACACTTTGAGTGAAATTTGAGTGAAGTTCAGAATGTACCGGAAACTATAAACATGTTCCAGGGTCCCACTCCATTCGAAAACCAATCTTTGAATGTTATTCTTGTCAACTTTTTGAAGGAAGCGCTACTATAACTATGAATTATATTGTTTTCTATATGTTCTTTGTAACAAGAATACTAGAATGAAATGAATCTGAAATAACAATTTTCATCGAAATTGATTAAAAATTAGAAAGCGCCGCCTTTTGCTTAAAAATGAAAACTATTTGATCTAAACAATATGTATGTCAATCGATACATTGGTGTATTAAGCATATATACGTATAAAGATTAGTCCATTGGTTTTTGAGTTATAATGTAAAATGGCGAAATAACAAAATACCGAAATGGAAGTATGGTGGTCTGTTGCAAACATATGGTAGCTGATTCGGGCCAACCCAGTAAAAAATAAATAATTCTCACCGAGAACGCGCGATAACAAAAGTTAATTTTTGCTAGGGCGCAAAAACGCGCCTATCGATACGCTGGATTGAAAAATTTTCAATCGCGCGTATCGATACGGCGTATCTTTTTCGTAACTTTTACGCAAATCGAAGGTGTAGCTATCAATTTGTTTTTACGAAGTTACCTAAGACGAAACATTATTGTACGTTTTTTAGATGCTGATTTAGACCACTTCATCCACACTGGTATCGACGTGTTAAAGAAATCATTACCCAAAGATCGGATCCGTTCAGGATTATCGAAAACAAGTAATTTGCGACCAAAACTCAATAAACCACCATCAACTGCTCAATCAAATATTTCAATCCGGCCGAATGTCGCAAAACCACCACCAGCATCGCCGCTAAAAACAAAAGATGTATCAGAACCTGTAGCAAATTCTTCTGAAACTGTAGAAATTGCTACAGATCAACTATCAGCTCCATTGATGTGTGATAACGATACATCGCAGAAACATTTTACAGACAGAGGTAGCAGTCCATTTAACATCAAGAGACCTGGAACTGCCAAATTGAAGGAGCGAGGTAAGAACATATCATAAAGTCTATAAATAATTGGTCGTCATTTGTCAAAGGTTAATATATTGCAAATGTGGCATCAGACTATTGTGGTTGGAATCTGCAGCTTGAATCGACAGGTTTTTTTTCCAATTACTAATTACGAAAATTGGTTCGTTTCAATGGAACTTCTTTTATTGACGTTGACCTTATGGATTTTTGAATGAATTTATGAAGCATCCATTAATTTCATTTACGGGTATACCTGCGTTTATGGCTCTCGTGAAACAATTGAAGACTGTCGTAACTGGGCAACGCGTCTCTTACTGCACGCTGGGTTCCGCCAACAGTAACAGAGAAAACATGTCGTCATCCTTAGTGAACGACTTTCAGGAAATCATTATTAATTTCTTTAAAGCCGCAGCCCGGCGCGTATCTTTGCGATTCTACGCATCATCGCATGGTCTTTACTCATCATCGTAAAGGTGCGCGGTGACACCCAGTTCCGATTTCACTGTATCGCATGATCGTATGAAACGTACGAAACTCGTTTGATATTTTCGCTTGGGATTTTTACCGTACGATGATACGTAGAAAACGCATACGTGCGCCGGGCTTTAGGCTGTTATACTAGCCTGGTAGATGTTGGTAGGATTGGTGAAACGACACAATAGTCCGTGTGAAATGTGTTTGTAAAATTCTCACAATACGATTAAAAACTGAAGTCCGAAAAATGTACGCTTCTAGTAACGCTTCGGACATAGATACTTACATCTTCAGAAACTTACTTGAAAAAAAAATCAAAGACAACCATGATTTATCAGTGTTTGTTCTCAGCTTTTCAGCACATGTGTTTGACCTTTTTTCCAACATTTCAATTCTAGATTTTTTACTGTTAGGAAACGGTCAAAACTTTATACAGTAGAGTACGCATGAGTCGGATATGAATTAGTCGGAATATGCGTGAGTCGGCAAAATTTTTGATTCCCGGATTCAATACTACAAAATTTTTTGTACATATATATAATTCGGAATACGTTTGAGTCGGACAAGAATTGCCGGTTCGAGGTGATCCGATTCATGTGTACTCTACTGTACTCAGTAATGATGTATACTGTAGTTGATCATCATATTTCAGTCTTTAGTTCTAAATCGTATGGAGATTTGTATTATTGCTATGGTTAGAGGAATTTTCCATGACATTCCGGGAATTCCATGAAGATTCCGCGATTCCGTGATTCCGCGAAATACTAACACCGTTAACTAACTGTCATCATCAGGTGAACTGCATTTTTTCATTAAATTAGATGGCATTTTTCCTTAATTCCTAAAAATTATTATTGAAATTTTTCAAGTGTTTTGTACCGGTATAGCAAAAAATTCAAAACCGGCAAAATATTTGTTTTCGGTTTTATCGCGCACGTTCACCGTTGTCATGGAGTCAGCACTCGGTATATTAATATGTAGGGCTGACATGCATATATCATTTATACAAAACCGATATTGATTATGATACCTTTACCTAATGAGTATTCAACGATAATCAAACACATTGAAAGGATCTATATTGTCTTTGCCAATAGTTGCGGAGACAAGTTTAGCGCTGTATGGGAAACAGAACAGTCTCTCGCGGCTAAAACATTTTCAAACTACTAAAAGCATTTAACAAAAGCTGTGGGAATACGGTATATGTTAGCTGTTGAAATTTCAAATGTCACTTTCTTTTGATTGAACAATTTTTCATGGGACGCGTCGGATAATTGACTATGTCTGATTGTGCTATATGTGCGATAGCTGCTTTGTCGCCTTTGAGAATAGGATAAGGCCTATGCATTACGTACATTAGCCTAAAAATACCTGTTACCTGAAAACGTAGAGACGATTGTAGTTAAAATCTGACGATTATTAGCGTGGAATAGACAAAGTATGTGTAGTAGAATCCCTAGCTCAAAACGCCAAGGATCAGCTTTAAAACGTATGAACCTTACACCAGCGGATACATGGTATTTTCATCGTCCCAGCGATCGACCGTCATATTATTTTGAGGATGACGATGACGATTGGAGCTGGTTTTTACCCGATGAACCCGACGGTTTTTCATGGCAAGGTAGCATTGCAAGCAGCCCAGGAATATATTTGGGTCACTAAGGAATTGATTTGATGTTTTTCACTTAATTTTTAGAACTCAACGAAAACTCGAAAAACAAAGATGAAAATGGCTTTGACTGGCATTGGTCGGTGTACAAGGAAAATGAGGAGAGATCAAGAACGCAGACTCCCAAACCGCCAGTTGGAAGCAGACCCCCCAGTCCCCATAAGCGACCTAATACAGCATCAGTACGTCGGTCATCGGTGCGGACTCCGGTAGCAACGCCAATCTATAACTTGCATCCAGCGATGATCCACCCACCTTCGGTTCAATCTTCGTCACCGATGCGTATTGTCTCAAAAGAGGTATCAATTGCGAATTATTCTTCCTTGTCCCTTTTATATCAACGAGTTAAACTTTTTGTGCATTTCTTTTTTTACAGCCCAAGAAGGCCTCACCATATGGACAAGCGCTTGAATGCTGGGCGAATGGAGCAACGGATCACGGTAAAATCCAGTTTATTTTCAAATCAAAACCCGACTGTTGACCCATGTTGCACGGATCATTTCGTAGGTCATACAATAAATACACACGCATATAGTATATAAAATATAGTAAAACTAAATCTAAACATACCACTGCATTTCTATGTTATAGGTGTACAGGACATATATAACGGCACTTAGACGTGACAGTATGTACATAATGGATTCTATATGAAATGATTAATTTGTTTTCAGAACTTGCTACATGAATTGATTTTAACTTAAGAAGTTTACTAATTACCGGAGCTGTTCTACGTATGTTTCAGAAAAATCTGTGGTTTACAACATGATGAGAAGATTAAACAAAAATTCGGGGTTCACGGCTAATCGAATGGAACGCGCTCGCAGCTCACTGCAATCGTCTAGACCAGCTTCACCGGTGCGTATGACAAAATACACCCCTGCGAAAAATGGACAGAAAGTGGCGGGAGTAAAGACATCGGTGCCAATCTACGGATCTCGCCCTGAAGTAGTCGAGCTTGTTCCTACTAACGAGAATGCTCTTGTTACGAATTATTACCAAAGACTTCTTGACAGCATCAGGTAAAAATAACGAGGCAAAATTGTTTATAATCAATTCATCTAATTTTTCAAGATTTTTGGGAGAGCGCGTTTCTACTAATTAAAATAAAACATTCTGATATTTTGACTAGAGTTGCTATATATATCTATATTGCATATATAGTCACTGCAAGAATACAAACTGACAATCGTGGGTTATATCCTGTAGTCGCCTACATAACATGTAAAACTATCTGTACAACTCGTGAGTGGTTGAATCATACAAATCTTTCGAGATTTTAGTAGCATTCAGACGTCCTTTTGTAAAAACCATAAAACTTCGTGCATGTAATAGAAATAACAATTTCCATGTCAGACTTTTGTATCCATTCATAAAAATTAACGAGATTATCCATAGGGAATGTAATGAACTCGTTCATAGATTATTCTCTATACAAAACTCTCAATGACTTTTAACTAGCCATAGTTATGGTAGCCTGTAAAACGGAGTAATCTTCTTGTTTAGAATGATATTTTTATTCTAATTGGTGAGTAATTTTCGTGAGTAATATTTATACAACTTGTCAGTGGTTGAATCATACAAATCTTTCGAGATTTTAGTCATAATTAAAACTAAATTAGGCTAAAAATGTACCTTGTTTCTCGTCACACCAACAAAAAGTTTTGAGAATATTTTACATGTTTACATTTCTAAGACGAGGGAGGAGGGAGGTGATTTTTTATTCTACAGTATGTCAGAATTCACTGGTTTTCAGCAGGATGAACAAATACTGCTTCAAACCGAAACAGCGCTCCGACTATGCTCTAACGTATGCCCAAAGACTGGGTTTTTGTAAGCATGGGTTACGAAAAATATGCAATTGTAGCCGTTCTAATAATAGAATTTTCAAATATAATCCACAGTAGTTACTCATTACGAGTAGCACTAACATTAGTGATAGGCCATTATGTCCCCATGAACAAGATCTGTGTTTATATCAACATGGTATCAATAAAAACGGCGTATTTTAGAAAAGATATTTTACGTTTTCGATTAACGACACTAGAGATAAAACAAAAAAGCACTCGTGATCGAGTTTTATTTACCGAACGCCGGCGGGCGATCTTTACATGTATATATTCACAAGAGAACGTTGACACGGGAGGGCAGATTTTTGAAGTGATTAGAAACAAGGTATCTTTTAAAGACTTATCACATTGAAATTGGGTAACATTGGGTAATGAGTCTTCTGATGATTTAATATTTCTAAGAAATTCATGTCGGAAATTGTACAGGTTTCAATGCATCTGTGATACTTAACGTGCACTGCATCCAGTGGTTTAATGATCCAGGAATGCACTTCTTTCACCCCTATACCCATTGGCCCATGAAGTCCATTTGCTCGTGAAAAAAACAGTCGTCAATCTAAGGCCTGGAATTTGAAACATTGGAGACTGATTTATGGCGCACATGTTTGTCACCGTTTCCTGAAGAATATGGAATTCGTCGCTCTAGTCCTATAACATCGTTGAAACTTAAAAAAGATCCACCTCCTAAAACGGCCCAAAGGTACCGCTACCGCCATTACAAAACATTTAATCAGTGTGATACTTTTTTTCAGGGCCGGTAATCCAGTACCATCCCCTTATTACTGTAAGAAAGAAGTTAGGCCTATGAATCGCCACAAACCGAGACCTGCATTACAGAAAGAGTACACTCATCAAGGAAGCTTTTTTAATGTATGTTTTTCATCTAGAATTTAGAATTTGTCATTTTTGTTACGAAATTGTCCACTTCATGATTTGTCATTATCTTTCAGAATTCACAGTCACCATACCGGAGCAACTTCACCATTCATCCCGACTGGGTGTCCGAGCGCAAAACTTTACACATAGTCAACCAACGAAATTAACCTTCCCCTTGATGCCTGGTGCAACATGTCTACTCTGATACAGTAGACATGTTGCACTAACTCGGTTCCCATGGGACCGCCAATTTTTCACAGAGTTGGGCGATTCTGGCTTAAGGCCATACAGAAAAAAAACCTTGTTTAATGGGTGAAATGGTTCCAGAAGTGGGAAGGTCGGCGAAGATTTTTTTTCTTTTTTCGAAAAAAATCATACGCCGAGTTCATTATAAATATGGGTAGGTTGAACAAATTTTTTTTTTTCATAAGAATATTTGCCTTAACTGGTATCATCAGTTAAAAAAAAGGTTACCATACCACGGATGTTCTGTAGGGGATAATGGAAAAGTGCTAAGTTTCAATACTCACCCAGACCAGGTTTCCAATACTACCAATAAATAAACTATTACATTACTGGTAGAAGTTTAAGTCTGAAATTTTATCATAACTGAATTATAAAGAAAACACCAAATGTCAAATGAATAAGATAAGTGTGCTCACTGACTGTCACAGATCAATTTTATCAATCTGAAGCTGCTACACCTGGGATATCGGGCGCTACAATGTATCATACAGTAATGTCGCAATTTCACTGTGAAAAGGACCATGAATGGTGCTTGGCACCAAAGGAGCACCATCTTGGCAATTACAGATAATGATACGTAGATTTCAGTCGACTTAAATATTATGACTAAGTTGTTGCTCGCAACTGTAGCAATTGGTTATGACTAAAAACTGGACGCGCCGACCACCAGAAAATCTGTTTGATTATGATTAGGCTGAGATTGGTAGGAAACGACGCAAAAAATTTAAAAAACATGTGGCTTTTGAAATAAATGAGTCGGCCGGACGTATTTTTATTTTTGAAAAAAAAATCCCCCATGATTTTAGCAATGTGGGTCGGTCGGTGATTTATTTTTTTTCGAAAAAAAATATTCCGAAAACTGTAATATTGGGTCGGTCGCGCCCGCTAAACAAGGTTTCTTTCTGTGTGGCCTAAAGATCACAGATTTTTTAGTACAGCGAAGCATAGGGAACAGAAAATCTTTATGGATGTTCACCGACTTAACAGGTTCACCGAGTTGGCCGGTACCGAGATAGGCAGAGTATCTACTGTATAATCTATTTTGTCTTCAGTGTTAAAGATATTTTAAATCCATCCAAAAGTTTTTTTCATCATTGTGTGTAGGTAATCATTGATAATTTTCTTAGCTTTGCATATTGTATAAACATTATTAATTCAGTAATTCGTAAACTGAATTAGCAACAAGATATTTCGTTTCTGTTTTCTAAAAATATTTCTGAAAAATTAAATCGAAATGAAGTCAAAAATGTTTTTGTATTTTTTCAATCTTGATTCTTCTGACCAACAGTCTCAGATGCAATAAAAAACCCAACAAAATAGAATATAAAATTCATAAATAATCTTTATTGATAAGCCTAAATGAAACACAATAGATACCGGTACAAAGTTTGTTGTGACAACGTAATGCATAAAATTTTAGTATGATTTTTTGCTGCATCAAAATTATTATTAATCAAATCATGATTTTTTAAGAAGAGAGACCTGACATTCACCAACATAATATGATGTACTTACATCGGAAACACGTATTTTGGAAGATTTCAGATGGTAAGTTCAACAGTTACAATGAACAGCATTTGATTCATTAGCAGTTAATATGTGGATCCCAAAGCCATTTTGATGAACCATTACACCACACATATGCTTTTACAGGAAGCACAGATTTCTTGAGGAAATAGTGACCTGTTTTTTTCTATGATTCACATGTATATGGTAACAACCGCAGAAATGAAGAAAACCTAGAGCAACACAAAGACATCGCCCTAAAAGGATGAAAAAATTGAATGAGTTAGTCTAATGATGTATACGAGTTTGTGACTTGTGACAATGTACAAAAAAAATTTTATCCCATGAAAAATGTCAGGTACTAGAGAAGACCGGTAAAACAGGGTTCCAGGGATCTCAGTGGGAAAGTTGAAGGGATACAGTTGAGAGAACAGAAAAGTACTGACAAAGAAATAGAATGGCAGCACCTTGATACACATCCTGTAAAAGGTGAAAATTGTTAATTTGAGATAATTATAGGTGGTGCTGTTTGGTCATCTTGACCTTTACTGACCCAATTTTGGTAGGCTTATGTTCCTAAGCTACAGCACACCATATCGAGACAATTGGCCCCCAGACAACGGGCCCTTATTTTAAGATTTAAGGAAGTCAAGGTATGCAGTTGAAAATACTGAAGTACAGTAGTCTCCACTCTACTCGAATCTGTCAGGACCATAGAAATATTTTCGATTTGAACGGACTTGAGTTAGATATTATCGGACCTACATATATCAGGACAATAGCTTCATGCATGACTAAAACTTCCTCAAAAAACTTGGAAAACTGGTCAAAATAGCCAATTTGAGGGAATTGATGAGGGCGCC
>JAYMFW010155713.1:0-18303 GCA_036785005.1 Tubulanus punctatus | reverse complement strand
TTATTATCATTTCAGTGCCTAGAGATTTTACATGCAATGAGGTGCCAAATGCAAAAGATGAAGAGGGTATGTTAAACAATTATTGTACTTTTTGTAAATCAACTTATAATCTGTAAAAAAAAAATTTCATTCATGATGTTTAGTTACATCTGGTCAAATATTTGAAATCGCAGATTTTTAAAAAGTTCCTGTGATTTAATGAATGACATTTTTGAAGTCTTCCAGTGTTGATCGCGACATGGGCATTGATTGATAAGCGCTGAGTCTGAAAACAGATAATTCTTAATAAACGATAATGACTTTTGTCTAATTTATACTTTATATTGAGAATTTTACAAAATTTAGACAAGTTTACTGTTAGAATTAATAAAGGCATTCCATGGCGAATGCACTCTGTAGGGAGTGAAGGACGAGGCATACTAAATACCATGAAATCAGACTAGTGTGAAATGATCTTTCCAAAGCATGAATGAATTCATGAGAATATAATATAGGAGAAACCATAACTTCTAAACGTAGACTTTAAAAGCAACACACTTCAATTGCCTGCGATATGAGTGTCGCTGATTCTCGAGAACTATTGTCCTACCATTTAGGAGAAACCTTAACTTCTAATGCTGAATATAATTACTCCATAAATTTTCAACTAAATAAACTTGTGTTATTCAAATTTCGATTAAAAATGAGCACTTATTATGATGAAAGTCGTCTGATAGATGTCTAAGTTGTTTGTCCTGCTGAAGATTAAAGTTAGTTTGATGCAGTTAAGTTTTGCTTTGAGGCAAAAAATTATCATCAAATGTCGAATGTGATAAATCAATGCAAAGTTTAGTATTTCTGCATTTGAATGTTTGAGGAATATGCCATTAGATGTTGTATAAACATTGATTCATTATTGGTTCCGCCCACAACAGGTAGGCGGCTCTGATGACATTTGATAATTGATAGAGAAGTTCCACTATTGTTATAAAAATGGTACATCAAATGCTCATTGTATTTCATTGTTATGGCAAGTGTAATATAAAGCAGTAAATGATACAGCAAAATTCAATCACTTCTAGCATTATATTTATTATATGCCTATTGATTGTAGTCTTTCACTCCTTGATCAGCTTCAAGCGTAAATATTCATTCAGTTTTTTTTTTTAATGATACAAGTATAATAGATTCTTATTGACATAGTGAAGTGAATGTACACTATATAGACTATTCAACTAAAGCTGAAATAACACTATTTCTATAAGTTTCTGCAGTGAAGTGTTGTATTACCTCACCAATTATGGAATTTGTAGTGGGAGAAACCCATTGCGAAAATAAGTGTCCACCCACTGCTCTGGTTTAAATAAATAAGTCTTGTTTAACTTCCTTATTTCAACGTCGGGGAAGAAATAAAATCTTCCACTGATGGTAGATTTGATTCTTTATAAACCTGAAATATTCAATTTATGTAAAAGTCAGTGTCATACTTTAATAAAATCAACGTCACATCATATTCAGTTGATGACAATAATAAAGGAGTACTAGAATTTTAATTAGATGATGTCAACTGTATATTAATTTCACAATCTGGTACACATTAGCAAATTTATATATTTGGTATTCTTTAGTTTACGGAACAGAGCCATTGTCAAATCTCTATTTTCGAAAGGTTTCTAATAATGGATGCGTCTAATATTTCAGCAATTGTTGGCAGGGAAAATGTAGCAGCAACTGGAGTATTTTCTGCAAAGGAACTCCTCAATGTTACTCAAAGTGAGTGTCATTCTTTTTATTTCATTCTTAATTCCACGAATTCATTTGTTTTTGTTGAGCCAAAACAACTTGGGGATGAGTCGTGTGTACATCATATTGTATTACCTTTAGTCAGAGTTGATATGACACAAGTACCAGTACATTTTACTAGATTCAAAATAGGCAAACAATGGATCATGGCTAAAGAATGAAGTGTGATGATTATAGAAATTTTTCAAATTTTCAGTGTCTTTGATAGGACCCCCAAATGGAAATTCATTATGTACGTCTTTCATAAAAGTTGAGGGTCCCACTTACTATGACAACTATGGTAGCGGTGACCCGAATATTGTTGGTAACCGTGTCGAACAACAACAATCGCAACAACAACAACAAAGCATCCAACAAGCGACGTCTGCTACCACCGTAACCAGTCCGAAACCAAACCGACACAAACGATTTAAGCGTACTCATTTGACGTCCGTGTCGTCTGTTGATGAAGACATTGAAAGTGTCGGCGATGAATCGGAGAATATGAGTATGTCTGGTTATTACGCTACTAAATCTTCTCAGTCTTCCACGTCACAGTGGCCTCAAGAACCAAATTTAGATCATACAGGTATGTATAGATGACATATCGATATTTCAACCTAAGGTCGAATTGGTCAGGGCTTTGACTCTTGTAGACAGTACTTAGATGAAAAAGTCATAATGTCTGCAATGTCTATATTTTCAGGTGCAGGAATACCACATAGTCCAGCTATGCATTCTCCACACATGATACATACAGGAGC
This sequence comes from Tubulanus punctatus, assembly GCA_036785005.1. Taxonomy (NCBI): domain Eukaryota; kingdom Metazoa; phylum Nemertea; class Palaeonemertea; order Tubulaniformes; family Tubulanidae; genus Tubulanus; species Tubulanus punctatus. The sequence continues at coordinate 15,778 of JAYMFW010155713.1, read as the reverse complement.
AGGAGCCACAGGAGGAGCTGGTGCTACTATAGTGGTTAAACCTGATCCATCTGTTGTTGGATTTTCGTCGATTCAACGACCGACACATGTACCAACTCCACCTCAAAATCTTACCGTTATCCAACAAAATAATATACCTCCGAGACCTAATTCTCAGTCGTCGCCTAATATAGGTAAGCTTCCGTGACAAGTGATACCCTGGTTTTATTTTTCTTTCATTTTGTGAAAACATTTTCTCCTCTTTCAAACTTATAGTTGAATAGTTTGTAATGACCTTTAAGGATAAAGATATCATCCTCCCACCTATTCAAAGATCATGTTTGTTGTAGTGTATGTTTACAATGTTTCCTGTTTCCTATCTTTGTAGGTTGATTCATATTTAGCCCGCGTGTTTACTCAAACCAAATTTTTCTGTTTTATTTTTAGGTCCGCCTGCATCTAGTTCTCATTTAGCGATCAATCATCAAGGTGCTCCCCCTGTTGGAGGAGAGTTATTGAAAAGTCCGTTGAAATATCAACAACAACCAGGCGGTGATACATTATCAGATTTTGTGACACTTGTGTGCCGTGAAGCTCAAATTGCTCAAAACCAAGGCAACAGTGATAACAATGTAAGCAGCTCTATTTACAATACTGGAATATTGCATTAATCAATAAGTCATAATTTTTCAACTTTTTGGTTTTTGTTTTCAGTCCCCTTTTCTGCCAATCAAGAAGTTTTGGGCGTCGGTAAGTTGTTGTATATCAGAGATTTATTTTTACACAGCAGTTCTAATATCTTATTTCATTCATAAATATCGAATAATAGATGAAGTAATCAGTCTTACAATTGACCTTTCTTGACCTCTGCACAAAGAAAGAAGTTTTTGATTGACTTTTCTCAGAAATGTACAAGATTTATTACGGATGGTGATCTACTTAATATTTTCATACATGTGTTTAATTTACAGACTGGTCAGAATTCCGGTCCATCTACACCAACGTTGAAAAGTCCGACAAAACTACCTCAGTTTTTTATCCCGGGAATGTTGCCTCCTCCCCCACCCCCTCCGTCAGTAGCCCGTCCTGTCGCTTTAATAAAGACTTCTAATGGTGATGTAGTTATAGGTGGTAATAGTTCTCCACCTTCGTCTGCTGTTTCTATCTCTTCTGCTATATCAGGTAACAGTTTTATTCATTCATTAGTATCAGTATTTACTATTCATCATATGAATTTGTGCTGTAAACAAGTTTTACTACAATCTACACTCAACTAATTGTGACAACAGATAATTGAATAACTTATGGTGATAACTTAGCTGATGATGCTGTTATTTTATCACATGTATATAACGTATACATTGTAGTGCTTCGGTAGTTAATTGATTGTTACCAAAGCGCCTCATTGACTTCTTATTGGCGACAAAAGGCCTAGGAATGCACACTGCATTGATACAGCACTGTATTTTGATACAGGGGGATAGCAAAGGTGGTGGACAAAAGAAGACCGAGGGTACACTGTATACAAATGTTTGAATGAAGTACAGATTCATCAATACCGTTCTTTAATATATAGTTGCAGGTTCAAGTATGTCATCACTTGCAAGTGCTGCTACAAGTAGTCCTACTAATCGTGGAATCATGTCGAGTCCATTTTCGTTATTACAAGGTCGACCTGAACACGCTTTCCATCATATACACCCACAACCTCCACAGGTATGTTTCAAATTACTATACAAACATTTTATAGGAATAATGGAGAGATTCAATATCTTAAGGTTCTTAAATGAGTGCCATATCAATATGAGATGTTTTTTTTTATCAAACATACTGAATGAAAGAAGCTGGTGGTAAAAGAAGTATTTAAATTAAAGAAAGATCGCACATCTTTTAGAAAAATCAGCATATTGGTCACTTCTGCTAGAAAGCAGCTATGTATCAAGTCTTATTCTTGATGTATGTATATGATGTTTTACAGATGTTTACATACCCCAGTATTAGCCCAGTTAATGCCATCAGTGGAGTAATTAGCCCAACTACTATTACACTATTAGCATCACCAGTAGCTACTCCGAGAAGTACTCCGAGATCAACTCCTATTCCTCGATGGACAACTCCACTTGTATTAGACGATGGTAGTTTAGATTATAACATGATGGCTAGTTTGATACCTACACAAATGATGGGTGATGATCATGAACCTTTATCAGAAGGGAGGATGCTTGGCACATTTCTAGGTACAGTATATGATCACATGTAACATAACTACTCGATGTATCGCCGTTTTGGGAATATTCAATGTAACGGGCACTGAATTTAGTGTGTATTTCAATGACAGTCCTTGTGGTTATTCTCTTAGTTTGAAGATGCACTGTATTCATTATGATTGAATATTTCAGAGAGATTTTTAAATCCGATGGGAAGTCAAGATGCAGTTGATAACAGCGGTGGACATCATCACTTTTCGTTCTCGCGGCCTATGTCACAAAATCTGACAACATCTACTAACCCAGATTCTTCACCTGAAGATACTAAACCATCTTGAAGAAACGTATACATGTAGTTTATTGGGAAAGCGCCCCTAGGCAACTTTCGGTTATCGTAATATATCAACTATTGAAACTCAAACCGAATGATAATTAGTCCAGAAATCAGGAACCACGCTTTTGAGCATGGTTCCTCTAATTCCAAGATGGAATTGATACAGGATTAATCCGTGACATTGTTTGGACTAAATGCGTTCAATTGATAGTCTCGACTATAGTTTATACCATTACTATAATCGAAGGTAGCCCTAGCGTATGTAACCAAGGTAACTGTGATTTAAAGAGCCAGTTCTTTATTGTCACCGTTGTCTTTCTGAGGCGATTGTGTAAATAAATGTTTCTTATTTTCACCATGGTTACAACTGATCTTATTAATGTACAAATTATTGTTTATTGTTGATTGTTGGAATGATGAATTGAATGGAATTTTGTTTAAAAGCATCTGCAGTAATAACATTAGTTGAATCAAGCCTGGGGCTGATGTACTGTAGATTTCAGTCTACACTTGTTTAAGTATCCAATATGTGTGATATTGGCATAGATTGTGTGCTGCATAGAATTGGTTGGAAATTGTGCATCGTCTTGTGTAAAATAAGTATCGTGTATCCCTTATTCTTAGACTGACCATAACTGCTATAGAATATTTGATTTCAAGGCAGATCCCGTGTTGTCTTCAAGGTCTTTCATCATATCAAAGGGCAGAGATTTGACAAAAAAGCTCTGTGCCTTTATTCAAAAGAGAATATTTTCCGATAAGATAGACTTTTTACAAATAATGTGAAAAGCTCTATCTAATGTTCTTACCATTGCAGGGATATTTTTCGTTGGGGTCTATGAGCTCATGCTCTGTAAAAACCTTTCTAACCCCTGGATCGGTGCCCATTTCAAAATTCAAAACACTGGCAGCTCTGACTCGGGGATATTTTGGTATTACATGACCCTCTCACTGCTGTGAAAATGATGAATTTCTTTCTGAGAAACCTGATTAGATTTTCTTAAACTTTCCAATAGTGCAAACTGCAGCTAAAACGAAACTTTCCTATGAATGACATAAATGTCGAATTGATGAGAATTCTTGTGTTTGTCCACAAATATTTTTCAATCAAATTTTTTTGTCAAATTTGTATATAATGTACCAGTATATGCGTTGTAACCATGGTGATATATATCTATATGTGTATTATATATGTATACAGAGTACCAGATAAGAGAGATGAACATAAGATTATTGTTAATTGTTGGGTTGGATCAGATAATCATACTCGAGAACTATGGAATAAACTATGCAAATTGTGTAGTGACTGCTGTTACATAGTTACCACTGTTGTGAGGTTGTTGCTAGGATACATAATGAAGATGAAAATGTTGATGATGATGATGATGTAGTTAAATCTATATAAATAAGACTGTGATATGTATAATATATATTATATGTGCGTATTTAAATGGTTGTAAAGTAAATGATAATTGATTTTATCCGATGATATTTCTATACATTCATTGTTTAGACTGTTTTAGATAAAGCTACCAGTGAAGAATTCATGCTGGTTTGTAATGTGGGGAAGATTTCCATCAGTGGCATTTGTTTTTTGGGAGGATGGGGATTTGGGGGAGAGCCGGTGGTCAGTTATTTGGGAAAATCTTTAACAAGAGTGCTTGTATTCTGGGAGTAGTTGCTGGCCAGTCTGGGAGGTAGATTCTTCCAGGAGTTTGGAATGTGTTGATTACAGTAGATCCTATTCTACTCGAGCCTTCCAACTGCTTAGCAGTTGAGGCATTTGGAGTTGAAGGCACTGGTTCGAGAATTGTGCTGGTCGCATGGGGTGTCAGTTCTTGTGAAGTACGTTGTGGTATGTAATAACTTGGTTTATTTTGGAGAAAGTTTTGATTATGATTTTGCTGACTGATTGTTGATGTATATACATTTAGTTATAAATACATTATATTATTATGTAATGATAAATGCTGTTGTTTTTAATACTTGCATTTGTGTAATGAATAGTTTTATACACAAAATATCAACCTTAGATATTTTTGTATATCAAATCCTACCAACAAATTGATGTAAGGGGTAAGGAGTAATTTAGCTACTTTAAATACAAAGTGAATATCATTTAAACTAGAATTGATTTTAAAAAATGGCGAAATGCAATATATCAGTTTTATTACTCCTTGATTATTATACATTTGTTGTAAATTTGTGTATATTTGTTAATACTAGTCTGTGTTTTGGTTAATGATGAGTATAAAACTAATATTATGACAATATTATTATTATTATTCATGTTACTATTATTATCATCATTATAATTGTAGTACTACAGACATCAGAAATGAGGTTTTGGTGTGAAAAGTAACTTCATTGGACAGAAATTCACTACAGTGAAACCTGTTTACAATATGAACCTGTCGGGACCAGCAGAGCCCCTGGTTTTATGGACTGGTTGTTACTGTTGCTGGCTCGATGACCATATAAAACAATAGATATAACTGATGTTTCTAAACCTAATGCTAGCAATTATCAGGAGAAATTGAATTACTGTAAGTTTGTTATATCTAGTGCAGAAAGAATTGAATTCAGAATTATAAGTTTGTTACATCAGATTGTTCATTAAATTAATGAGGTTCCACTGAAGTCTGTAGTACTAGTACCTTAATCAGAAGTTTTATTTTCACAGGACTTTTTTAGCCAATGCTTATAGCATCTACTTGACTGTGTTATGGTAGCGACAGTCTGTAAACATTTAGTTTGATTGCAGGGCTTATATCTGTGGGTATTCTGGTTGTCACACCCTCAAAATGTCCCTTACATACCGGTAATCCTAGAATTGCTATAAAGTTCCATTTAGTAACACATTTCATGTGGGAAACCCTACTTAATTTATGCCTTACTATCTGAAGTTAGTATTGATTCAGAGTTTCCATCAGACATTGGTTTGGATTATAGAAAAAGTAGTTGCCAATTGAGTTGATGTGCCAGTTTGGACAACTACTGGTATAGCTTTATGATAAATCATAATGATAATATGGCCAGTGAACCAAACATCAACTACTGGTAACCTATTTTGCAAATAAGTATCTTTTGTTGCTCACTGAAATACCATTTCAGTAATGTATACTACATGTTTATAGCAGCTCGCATTGAACTACAAATAGAATCATCGATCAGTTAGTTATTCATAAAACAAGGATTTTCTATGCAGCAGCATAGTTCAGGTATTAGTACATACAGTTGTGGCAATTTTTGGCCACCCTTGGCAGTAGTCTCTTTTTTAGGATGTCGGTTTAAACAGTAACTGAAGTTGCTTGGTTGATGATAATATCCCAGTATTCATGTAGTGGTGTACACCTCCTGGTATTTGTTATTTCATCACCATAATTCTTTCAATTTGCTGTGTCTGTACAACACGTCAAAACATTTTGGGGCCAAGTTGCTGATACTTGTTGAAGAATATATCAATGTTTTCTAGAAAGCAAATGTCTTCCTCAACCAATTTTTGATCAGCTAGAAGCCCAAGAAATGTTTATGATAAGATCTATATACGATGTGGTCTGAAAGTCTGGTAGTACACCAACGTCTCTATTATGTGTTGCGTTAATGATGCATACATATTTTGTTGTGAAGTGTTAATTTCTGAGAAGGTGATAAGCCATTAGATGGCCGCTTTTATATGGTAACAATATGAGTGATTGCGTGGTCACTGTGGTAACAATATCAGTAAATGAATGATCACTATAGTAACATGTAATGTTGATTGGGTGGTGCTTGTTGAATAATGTAAAACACAGAAATAATGCTTTAAGAAACAGTTAAAATAATAATAGTTTTTCAGAATTAAAAGCAGTGGATTTTTGTTTCTTCGATGGGATGGATCTGATTTTTTTCGCATTTGTGGAAGAATTGGCCGTCCAGTTTCACAAAAAAAGAAGATTCAGGCTAAATGTTGATCAAATTTTTAAAATGTGGCTGTATTGAAAACTAATTTTTAAATTTGAGATAATCTTTTTTTGTGAATCTGGGTGTTGGTTATACAGATTTTTATATAAAGTTTCTAAGTCGTCACAAAAATCTTGTTCCTGAGTGGGACTATTCTTAGGTGAGGTACCTGAGTATCAGCAATTCGACAACCACTTCTTTGGATCAGTTTTATTTGGATATTAACAAAGGTCATTTCTTATCAGGATTACCAAAAAAATATAACTTTGGGATTACATATAATTAGGATTTTGTATGAAATTGATCCTATTTGAGTTCAACTATCTTCATCAGCTACATACATTACAACTACTACAAGCACCCGAGTTGTATACGAATGGAGACAAATAGAATGAAGCTGGCTTAATCCCCGTCTTATTCTGGACTAGTGTTTTGTCTTGTTTTCAGTATTACGATGATTTCATACAACAAAAATAAGATGTCACAAAATGCCTATACAATGTATTCCTCACTGAGAAAAGAGGGGAACCGTCACTATAATGAATGAATTTCTCATAATTCCAAATTAATTCAAAGCCACAGAGAGCCTGAATTGGAAGGATTGCCGAAGTGAAGAAATGTGGATGTATGCTGCAGGCAGTGGACACTAAGATTGGGCATACTGGATACGACAATCCACATTCCTCTAAGTTATGAATTTTGATGTCCACAGAAAGTTTATTTATTACCTGGATTACCGGGTAATTCAAAAAGTCTTTGGTGCAGACAAGTGGCATATTGATTTCCCAGTCTTTGCTGCGGAACTTTCAATTTTTTTTTCAGTCAGGGCTGTCCAAAGATTATACATACGCTAAAAAAGGCGATTTATACAACCCCCCCCCCCCCCATACACTCCTGGTATGTCATTCAGAGACCCCCCCTCAGTGTATGTACAATTCTAATAACCCCCCTCCCAAAAAAGAAATGTGTGAAAATTTTCAAATATTCAAGAAATAATCAAAAGGTTTTTTTTCCTACACAAGGCATTGGACGTATCAGGTAGGCTTCTCGATTTGACAACTCGGATACCTTGTTTGAGATGATGGGTGGCAAATTGGAAATTATCCAAACATCGGTTGAAGAGCAAATCACATTAGGGGTATTTTTGGTTGGAGGTATGATTTTATTGACAAATTTTATTGAAAGTACGATGATTTTTGCATGACCCCCCTTGATTGATGGAGAGGACATGGATTTGTTATCTACTTAATATTGGCAGGAAGTAAATGTGTACTGATACCAGGGACTCTAATGCAACAAGCGTATGTCCTATTAATCTGGACTGTAGGTCTACCAACCGGGGGCCGGTTTTTCAATGTAAATGTGTTGTCAACAGCAACTTCACATTTCCAATGAGAAGCAAATATTCTTTGGAAACACAGACCCCTAACTGTAGAAGTCACCAGCAGAACTGTATTTCTTTGGATCATTTGTAAAAGAATATATATTGAAATTCTACTTCAGTAAAATCTGCTTAAACCGGTTGATCTGGGACCATGATAACCTGAATCCAAATTGAAAAGGATGCGGTATTAAAAGATATGAAAATATTACCAATTTGAGCAACTAATTGATTAAAATGGCAGATAATCAGGCACACTCTAACACTGCTCATCGTCCTTCTAAGATAATAAATCCTACATCAAAACAAACAGGCAAATAAACATTTTACTGATTTTTTATTGCACAAAAATGAAATATTACAATAATATATTTATATTTATGAGTAACGGGGTAATAAATACTGGAGGGTAGTCACAGGTGTGACCTATCCTAATGTTAAGTACATAATCATCTAATTATTTCATTTAGATATGGCACATTAACCTGAAAAATTCCTATTAAATCAACCAAAAACCATTAGTTTATAACAATTAAATACAGAACTGAGGAAGACAATATACCTCTTTAATAAGAACTATATTTGCAAATGATGCTGCATAAAATGTGAATGGAATGTTTTATATAGGATTCAAAATATCCGCACAGCAGCGTGGTTTGATAGAAAGGCTTGAAACATCCTCAAAAGCCATTTAATTCAGACTGGTTTGATTAGAAATTCCCGCCTCAAATTATGTCTTAATTTCCAGTCTCTTTTGGTCATTTCTATTGAAATGAAATACACATATTTCAGATTTCATATTGTTACAAAATAGTCTGAAAATAAAGCAAGTTCAACTGCATTACATTTCTATAGGCTAATTGGGGCCATCCATAAACATGTACTCTTAAAAATGAATAACAATTTTTTCGATGCCAAACCTATTAAGACAGAGGTAGCACATCTCCTTAGTTTGAATTCTTCAAGCTCATGTCTAAAGAAGTTAAGTATCTGTGTACACTACAAAGTCTTTTGTTCTTTCATGCATAGCATGCATATGTTTCAAATATATTTTTTCAAACATCTGTTAGCACAGAATAAAAAACTTCAAAGAAGCTATAGATGAATGACTTTCAAATGGCCTTACAGATAGATATGTATTTTCATACAGCAGAAAGTGTAAAAATTTCCGTGTATGGTTGAAATATTAGTATTTTCTTTTCTAAAGCAGTATTGATTCTTGCATCATTTGCCCAATGTATACACTATGGTCGAACCTGTAAGGTACAAGTACTGATGGTCCTAATTCAACTTATAGTAAAACCACGTTACAACAATGCTGTAAGGACCAGATCGGAAATTTACTTAAATTTTCTTATTTTGGTCATTGTAACAAGGCATAAATGTAGCTTTAAATGACTTAATTGCAAAACCAGATGTTTCAAGCACCACAGCACGGTAACCATCACCTGAATAACTACATTGTATATCAACTACCATGCATGTAAAACATTAACATACAACAGAGAAGGAAGCATATATGATTATTGGATGGCAATAACATTGCATAGAATTTTCATAAATATAATCAATTAAAAGTAAAAATTTTAAATACATGTATACAATATATTTGATGTATGATAAGAAATATCAAAAACAAAAAGTTATTTGTTTTTGGAAATATCAATGAAGGAACCTTTAAACCTTGGACACAATTTATACTGCATAAAAATACACAGATTGGATGGATTATTACATTTAGTATTTACGTAAATCTTGTGGAATGTTTTTTGAAGAATACTATTACATATAATATTTGACTCTTTAAGCAATGGGAGGGAATGATATGTAAGATCTAAGAGATATGCATGTACCAGTATTGCATTTCATAATGAAGGTATATCACAATTATAACCATAGCAACCAATACTATACCGTTGGTATGGTAACACAGATAAGATTTCTCGATTCGGAAAAAGCTAATATGTGATAAATGCTACACATACATTATAAATATCTGTACCTTTATAAAGAATTTGTACGTATGAGTATAATAAAGTTAGAAACACCAAAGCCAGAGTTTATCTAACGACTAGTATAATGGCTTCACCTATAGCCAGACTAGTAAAATAACCAATCAGAACAGGCACGTATATGTGTGCAGGGAATAACAATAGGACGGTTACATTTAGAGCACTTTAACAAGAAAGTAAATTGAGATTAGTTGATAAACAAATTTTTGAAGCAAAAGCAGCACGAGATTACAAAACATTACATAGCACAGTAGAACAGCCATAAGGTACCCATTGGTCAATAAGATGGATTCTTTAAAAAGGAGAAATTTCAGTGTATTTTCTGATATATTTTTGAAAAGTTGGATGAAGATTATGAATACATAGTATATGTATTCTAAATACTGATCAGATGTATCATTATTGACAAAATTCTTTTTCCTGTTTTTGTATGGCCAGATATTTGTTTTTTCAGATAATTAGATGTCACAAGTGTGTGATAGTTACAGGGTCATTAGCATGCAAAATAAAAAGATTCTTCCGTCTTTCTATATTGACCAGTAAAAGTACCTTATGATTCGACGTTTTAACTAATTCTAAAACCTGAATAGGTAAACAGAAAACCCATAGAATGGATTGACAATAGATCTTTCATAAATATGTGTTGAACCACATATGACTTATGACTATGAAAATCGCTATGACGATAATGGTTTGAAGTGACCTGACTTATGCATACATACTCTATTTCATTTCTATGAATTCGTACTGGCTTGATATTTTCAAGTTACAAATACTATAGTATAGATATTTTGATATTCATTCATTAACGTGTAGTTTAAACCTCACAATATTTCGCACTCATGGACTTCCTGCTTTCTTTCTCAGCTTCCTGCAATTTGATGAAAGAAAAAGAATGAAAACATGAATGAGAGCTGAATGGATTTTAGAATATATTGATTAAAGGAGTACTACACACATTGTAGCAGCATATACAGAAAATGCATGTGGAAATCTATGCAGTGCAAAGAAGAGGATAAAACCATGACAAGCAATGAGATTTTATATCTACCATGATTTTTATACACTTGAATTGTTTATCAGTATGCGAGTATAGTGTCTTACTCTTTTATTTATATAATTATATATCCCTGATCAAATCCATCAGATTAGCTTTTAACAGTGGAGTAATGGCAGTGAATCGAGCCTCATATGTCAAAAACATCTACCACACCAATAAAAGGCTTGAAATGTATCTATGCTTTGTTTGAATTTTCCTATTTACAAAATCAACACAAGTAGACAATTTTTTTCAAATCTCAGAAGTCTGTATAAACTGGGCTAATTTTTTCTGGCTAACAGTATATTAAACACTTTGGTCATCGTATCTACCGGTTATTAGAATTTTTATGGGCAACAATACAATTCGGTTATAGGCTACGGTCAGCAGGTGACAAAATTGAAATCATAAGAAATCACAAAAACATACCTTATTTCTTCTTCTCTTTGTTTTTGTTGTTTAATTTCTAGTTCAATCAATGATTCTTTCAATTCTGTCATTGAAGTTAAATCTGCGGATTCTGGAGTACTGGTATTGGCTCCAGCTTGGAGAATTGGTTCTCCGATATGATCTTCTGAAGTTGTGCGAATTTTACCCTCTTTTTTCAGATCGAGTTCACGCTGTTGTTCTCTCTCGATTTCCATCTGCAGACGACTGCTCGCTAAATTACGTAACTTCGATCCTTCAGTCGCTTCCATGGAAATCTTTCTGACCGGAGCGTGTGGTTTTCGGATGCCCGATGATTTTCTAACCTCCAACTGAACAGTCCTAGGAGGTAATGGAACCGATAGACCCCTCAATCGTCTGTACTCGGCATCGCGGTGTACCGAAATTCGACGCTCTTTCTCAACAGCATTTTCATGTTTTACAGAAGAATCGGTGTCATCTGTCGGAGCAACTGGAGTGACTGGAGTACTTGGAGCGGATACAGTTCGACCTCGTAAACTAACCTAGAATATAGACGATCGTGTCAGAATCATGATAACAGATGACAACTACAGGGTTCAGAGTAGTAAGACTGAGGCAAAAGTAAGCACTTATAAGCTTTTTTGTGAAACAAAAGTAAGCACTTTTTTAATCCTTGAAAGACCTTATACTTCTTTCATTCACAATAAAAGTGCATGATTAGTGGTCTAGTGGTCTGTAGACTGGGCTTAGGAACTGGAGGACACCAGTAGGGCCATACACAGGCCTATGTATTGGCCTTACCTTGGCATACTAAAACAAGTGCATATTAAAAATACAAACTATAAACAGAAATTTGAAATTGACCCCGGAAAAAATCTTTGAGAACACAATTTTCAAAAAGTAAGCACTTCTTATTCCGAACTCTGAATTTTAGACGGAATTTCCCTAAAAACGGAAATTCGTATAGTGAAAAACTTAACTCATTCAGTCCGTTAAGCTGCTGTCAGCGGTTCAGCAAAATTTACTGTTGACAACGCTGACAATGGCTTTCCATATTCAACAGTAAATTCTGCTGAGCTGCTGACAGCGGCTCACCCGAGTGAATGAGTTAAGCACTTTTTGTAAAAAGTAAGCACAAATAAGGGCCTTAGGCCTACTAGATTTTTTCAAAAGTAAGCACTTTGGAGACTTGCTATGAACCCAGAACTACAGTTTAGCACTCCAGAAATCATCCAAATGGGATAAAATGATACAGTAGACTTAGAATACAATGGAACGGGACCAGAATTCTTTTATTCATTTCAATAAACAGTGGTCTTGAGACAATAACAATAACCTGGCTTAAATGGATCAGATCTATGGAGAGTTTTGCCAGGTCTAGGTTTTTTGTCTGAACTTTTCTGGAAAGCCATTCATCTAATAGAAAGGTGGTCCAACAGTTTTGATTAACATTATCTGCAACACAAGCCCTATTGCAAGTATTACAAATGTCCTGAAAGATCAATAATGAAACTGAGGCGATCAAACACTTACCTTAAAGTCATTATTTAAATTAGTAGGTGGGCGTGGTCTAGGTGGATTGATATGCACATCGTCTTTCAGATAATCACTATCTTTAGATGGTTCACCATGTATACTCGTATTTAAACCCAATGCTTTACGTTCATTTTGTAATTCGTTTTCTCTCATCTTCAACTCTTCCATTTCTTGACGTATAATACTCTCAATAGATGGCGATGTATGCATCTCTGGGTATTTGCGTCCTGTGCGCGACTGACCATTTGATGGTGGTGACTGGACACGCTGACCACTTGATGGCAGTGACTGGACGCACTGACCACTTGATGGCGGTGATTGGACACGCTGACCACTTGATGGCGGTGACTGGACACGCTGACCACTTGATGGCGGTGATTTGACACGCTGACCACTTGATGGCGGTGACTGGACACGCTGACTACTAGACAGAGGCGACTGCACTTGGTTCTGACCAACAGATGTCGGGGACCGAATACCATTAGGACTTTGTGATGCGGTACTGCGGCCTGAACTAACTGTAGGACTAATTTGACGAACTAATTCTCTCTGTTTAGCTGTTTCTAATTCTCTTTCTTGTTGTAGTTTGATCTCTAATTCTAATACGCTCATATTCTTATTGACTTGAATCGGTGGAGACTGCCAGTTGCCAGTAGATGTAGTTGTGCCATTTATCTTTTGTAATAATGTCTTCTCTCTTTCACTGCGAAGTGCCTTTTCTCTACGCTGTTGCTCTCTAATTTCACGCTGTATTATATTACCATTACCATTATTGGTGTTATCCGGTACAGCCTCTGTTATTGTTGGAGTTTTAACTTCAATGTATTGTTGACCAGAATTGATTCCATTGTTGCCATCTTGAACATCTAAAGATGGCGGAGACTGCAAATGACTAGGTCCATTTAATTTTCTTGATATTTTTGTGGGTGTGGTTTGTTCAGCCATAGTTACTATCATAAACTCCTCCCATTGTTTTTTACGGATTCCGAGATCCCCGATTGGTTCGGTGTCAACATTTTCATTTACATCTCTTGGAGGGTCAGATTGGTTGAATTTCTTATGATTATTCTCCACACTGCCCATTTTCCCTCAATTTGATGTATGGTATTTCTGAAATGATAAAATCACAATCCACTTATGATTAAGAAACAATTAATAAACAAAGACATGGTAATACTGGTATTTCAATAAAAAACATTGAGAGATTTTACCCCCTCCAATATGAAAATAATTGACCATAATATGTGCATGTTTACTACAGGAAACCAACACTTTCAAATTCAATTGCCTTACTTATATGTATACCTGATCAGGCAGATGCATCAGAGTGGGGTATGCTACGACTGCAGACCTTACTGATGGTCAAGAGTGTAGGTTCCAGGAGGCTAATGATGGAAAAGATTTATAAAAAGTTTAGAAGTAAACTTTCAGTTTACAGATGGTGGTCATTGTTCTTAAGTTTTTAAACAAAATGATTTTAAATTTAGGGTTAACTTCTTTTTATGACTTCTCTCAGACCAGCGGAGAAAGGGCAAGTGACAGTCAGTGAAAAACACTAGATGGCCTCTCACAGGAGTCTAGGACAATTCCCCCCGGACAATTCCCCCCCATTTGTTTATCATTTAAAATCTGAGATTTAAGAAAAAAACTAACCCTAACACTCACCCTAACCCTAACCCTTACCCTAGCCCTAAATATGATATGAATTAATACGGGGGGAATTGTCCGGGGGGAATTGTCCTGTTCCCCTCTCACAGTGGTGTCCGTTCTTTTATGACTGGTTCATATCAATATCATGAAATGATGAATAATTGAATGCTATACCCCACCTGGCTAGCCTGTACACCACAGAGTGCTTCGAGAAGGTTTTTTTGATAATCTTAGGAAATCTTATGATCGCCAATCATAAGTTTAACAAAAAAAGCCAGCGCTATTGCACTTTCGTACCCCCACCTGAAATTTGGTTAGGCCTATTTTGACATCAATTACCAGGGTGGTATGTAGAGTCAAAATCATGAAGATTTATCCAAAAATTCTGAAAAAGAATTGACTAAATTTCGATGTTTTTGCGTTGTTTATGCCGGTCTGACGATGTTACGACTGTCAATAAATTAGCCTAATTGAATTGATGTTGTGAACTTAATGAAAAATTAAAATGATGAAATATTTGATATTTCTTATCAAAAATATAATTAAAATTTCATAATTAATCATTAATTAATTTTCAATATTCTGGAGATTGATTTTGGGAGGTAAATTATTCATTTAAAAATCAATTCAATCAAATTATATTGATTGGCGATGTTTTGATCGCGATGAAAATGGACCAAGGGCTTGCCAAGTCCTATAGGGCAGCAAAACATCGAAATTTTGTAATATTTTTTCGGAATTTTTGGGATAAAACTTCACCCTAACCACCTTGGTGATTATGACTTCAAATAATCAAATTTCAAGTGGGGGTACGATAGTGCAATAGCGCCAAAAAGCCTTCTCGCAGTGGTTTAAGGCTACACCCCACCCAGTCAGTGACCTGACATGGCGACAGAGTATTTAGTTCTGTTATAATCTCTATCTTAGATTAAGCTCTTTTTTTATATAAGGAGTTCGCAAATCTAATGAGACATGATTGATATCAGATTATAAAAAAAATCATATTTTGAAGCATTGGTAACAAGCCAACGACAGAGTAATTAAACTAAATTTGACCCAAATTAAAATTAAGAAATTATTGGCATTTTTTACCAATGTTCGTCACCGTGCAATTTCCTATAAATTTCAGAGCAATGAACATTTTAAAAATATTTTGTGAATTTTTCCATATTCTCCTGTGAATGATTCGGTGTTCATACTACAAACTTGTGGTATATTTATAGCGACCTCCAGGTCGCCGAAGGCGACCTAGGGAGCTCTTACGACTATAAAATATGTATGTAGCATTTT
>JAYMFW010155603.1:5934-18356 GCA_036785005.1 Tubulanus punctatus | reverse complement strand
TGATGGCTATAACCTTAATGGTATGTTGTGTGGTGAAAGTACGTGCATTTATAATATAATTCAAATAAATTTGCTTCAGATATTTACTAAATAGCGTGCTTATTTGATCACTGTATTGATTGAGATATAAATTTAGTTTGGTTTTATCAACACGACCTTGGTTTGTAATAATGCTAGGACAAAAGCGAGGTTTCTCATACAATATATATTCTATAAGGCCTACTGAATGATCATTTTTACAAAAGTCAGTTTCATTTTCAATTTACTACATCACAAATAAATGAGTGGCAAAGGAATTTTATGCAAATTGACAAATATTTTTACAAATAACGTTGATAAGAAAACATAAAATCTTAAATTTTTCGATTAGACAAATTAATTCAAGATTGCATGAAGTATTATATACTAATAACTGTGTAATTGAAATTTCTAAACTCATCTAAGACATTTAAATAAATATGTATAGGCAACAGCATGTGTCTTGTTTTCGAAAATCTTACGTGGAGACCCCCGACTCGGAAATCTCCCTATTAAATTCACAGAGTATGACCATAATTACCTCAATATACGATTCCAACCAATTACAAAAGTACTGGTATTTGATATCTTTTGAAATTGCTTTGACATTTCTTCAGGCATGATATCTTCTTTTTTTCCACTCGAACTGCACTCTTCATTTATGCATATTTCGAAAATGGTTCGAAACATCGGATGAAAATTTATAATGAAATTATATATTTATTTTCACCAGTGTTTTGACCTGCATTGAGAAATTTCCAAAACTTGTTTGTAAAATTCTGGTTACAATCTTTTTTATTTTGATACTTTATGGTTTTTCTTTATTTTTGACAAACTACAGATCCATACTTCTTTGGAAACAAATCAGAAACATCAACAACTTGATAGTTAAAAACTTTTATTCTCTGTGATGGTGTCACAGTGCCAGGGGACAATGATAAAAACTTTCAAGTAAATGAAGAATAAGCAACAGCATGTGTCTCGTTTTAGAAAATCTTACATCAATATGGGACAGGTCTTCCCCTACCCCACGTGACCCCATTTTCATTGAGTAATATTGAAAATGACGCCGATACAACTCATACATGTATTACATCTTTTGCAGAAAAATGCTTTTTTTCAAATAATAAAGCCAGAAGTTCGGGAGGAAAAGTTGTCAAACTGCCATCTATCAACAGACCAAATGGAGTAAGTGGCTTATCTTTCTGATATAGAAATATGAATTTTTTTTTGTTTCCATGTTCCCTACCTGCTGCTTTCTTTGAAAAATCTGCTAAACAACTTTTTAAAGAAATATTATCTCCGTAAAATATTTACAGAGACCTCTGAGTGGTCGTGCGAGAAATGGAGTTTCGCTGCATACCCCTCGTGGTAAAAGATGGAGAACGTTGGAAGGCTTCGTTCAAAGGGTGAGTTCCTATCAGCGAGTTGTAATATAATAATTCCTTGGTTCTCTTTATATCTACATATTATATCAGTTTGAAAAGGATAAAAGATATGATGACGATTTGGCTTCTTTAATTGACTAAACAGTTTGATATATAAGTAATCTGTCAAAAGGCACAAACCGATAAAGAACGATTGTATTAAACCATTGACTATACTGTTCATGAGACTCAATATATTGAAGGATTAAAAATTGACGTTATCTGCTATATTTGCTACATTCACACTAAAGGAAATTCTTCAATCAAGAAATGTTTTGAATTTTTAGTCAGCTGACGAAGATTGTTTGAAATGCATGTTAAAAATGCCGCATAAGAAATGTGAAGGGGTACGTATACTTTTCTTTATTTTTTGAAAATTCATAATTATCATAACGAGCCGCACGGTTTTAGAAGATTTGTTATTTTCCCTTGCAGCATAAATACATTCGAGTTGGTGGAGGTTATCGACATAGTTTCCTGTTTGTGAGAGCAATGTTGGAAGAGATAGAATTCCAGGTAGGAAAATTAGTATATTTGAAGAAAAAATATTTTCCCTCGAACCGGATTTGAACCAGTGACCTAAGGATATCAGAGTGGTATCACCTCTACAGTCCTCCGCTCTGCCAACTGAGCTATCGAGGGCTCATATGTTTGGACTAAAGCTTACAAGCGAATTGCTTAAGCGATTCAATATATTGAATTAATTAAACCTGTCAATGCAAACTGTACGATATCTTTTTATCTAATCACAATTTACTTAAACAGCTGTTTATCGTATTAACCCTTTCCAACCCGATACTCGATCTGTTGTCATCAATAGGAATGATACTCCACGGTGGGATCAGATTCTAAATAATCGATATTGATAAAAATCCAAAAAAAAATTTGTTTAAGTATTTTTAGAAATAGGTGAATCTCCTGATGATGGTAATGAGTTGACCGTCGAAACGTTGTGATAAATAAAAAATGAATATTTTGACCAAATTTTCCTTAAAGATTTTTATTAATTTGACAGCTCACGATAACGATGTTGGGGGTAAGTTATCATTCATGGTGTTGTGGAATTTTCCGACTAATCATGAGAAACATTTGGTTTTTTTTCCAGCGACAACAAGAATTGATACGCCAGGCACGACTCGAAGCCATTCAGGAAACATGTAAGAATACGTTTAATCGAAAATTTACTCGGAGAATTGATGTTTATGGGCACCCACTGCTTGTACCGACAAACATACACAATTTGTGTTAAAATTATCATTAGAACGTTATTCTAAAAATTTAATCACTTGGGGGTCGATTATAACATGTTAGTTATATCTCAATACTGTCACATTTTTCTTAATTGTGAATTATTCATATTTTTAGCCGTTAGAGCAATCAAGACCTATATACGAACAAAAAGTGGTCGTCTAATAGAAAAAATCATATTCATGAACGAAGAAGACTATCAAGCTTTTCTTAAGGCTCAGGCGGAAGGCAAAGATCCGTCTGAATTTATCAAGAAATACCTCTCTAAAGAAGAAGCAGACAATCTAGAATCTTTTGAAAAAGAAGAGCAGAAGGCAATCAAAACTTACATTCGAACGAAGAGCGGACGTCTGATTGAGAAATTAGTTTACGTATCAAAGAGTGAATACGAAGCCATGAAACGTGGTGACATCGACGCTAAAGATTTGTTAAAGAAATATATCCAAGTAAAAGATGGTGAGACAATAGAAGGGTGGGGTGAAGCTAAAATGAGGACAATCACAACAACGGTGCGAACGAAAAGTGGACGTTTGATCACAAAAACGATTCAGATATCCGAAGAGGATTATCAGGCGATGATGAAAGGCGGGAAAAATGTCAACGATATTCTGAAGAAATACGGTGCGATAGGGGAAGGTGAAACGCTGGAGGGTTGGGAACCGGTTAAACCAGCCGGAATGAAAGTTGTAAAAACGTACATCCGAACGAAAAGCGGTCGATTGATCGAGAAGACTATACTGATGACTGAAGAGGAATATAAAGCGTTTCAGGAGAGTGGTGGTGATATTAATTTCCTGAAGAAGTTCTTGAAACTGAACGACGGTGAAGTGATCGAGAATTGGGAGAAAGCGTCAACTGTATATTCAGTTTCAGACGACGAACAAGCTCGAAATGGTAATGTATTATGCTATATGAGCTCTGTCTTGAGATGTACAATATAAGAATAATTGGTATTTCGATTTTGTAATAATGAGCGAGAGTGAAACCTTTGTTCGATATCTATTTGCAGCAAAACCAGGACAACGATTCACTGACAAAGATGGAAACATGTACGAATACGTTGTCGATCCTATTACAGGCAAAAAATATAAAAAGTAAGAATCTGTTGAAATCGTTATCTCTTTGGCTCAAAGTCATCGCGTTTTCGAAGATTTTGCAAATTTGAAAATAGCCATCGAACAGCAAAACTGATTTCTCACGCATGACTGTCTTTATACAAAGCATAATGCGTCCCTACCTTCAAGTGTGCATCAAATGTTCGTCTACCTCTATCAAATGAAAATGTCAAATTAAGATATGATATATATCAATTTTTAGAAAAATTGGAAAGGATCCGAACTTCAAGCCGAGAAAGAAATCAATAGACGAAGAGGCATATCGTCGTAAAAAGGTTGGTAAACGTGATGCCAACAGTGCTGGTAGTGAGTTTAGTTATCGGTCAATTGTCAGTGCCGGTGGTACACGACACGTAATGAGGCGAAGAAAACGGGCAGACGGGACATACAGCGCTGAGCAATCGTACCACAGCAGTCAGGACGAGGAGGGCGAGGCTCGTCGTCGGCGACGGCGTCGAGAGAGAAAACACGGCGCCAACAGCGCTCATAGTTACTACAGCGTCGTCAGCGAGGGTGGAACCAGACATGTCAGACGTCGCCGGAGAAGGGCCGATGGTACATACAGTCGAAGCGTGTCGTACCATAGCGCCGAGAGTATCGAAATCAGAGAGAAAAAGAAGAAGAAAGCCAGACGACCCCACGGCAGTGATAGCGACCATAGTTACTACAGTGAAGTGAGTGCAGGAGGAACTCATCACAGAAAACGTCGGAAACGAATCCGCGACAAAGATGGAAATGTTGTTGGTTATGGAAAAATGGAAGAATACTCATCAAGCGGTAAGTTAGGAATATTCATTAGGTATAATTCCTGCATTCTTTAAAAAGACCTTTTAGGGACTCTAGGTTTATTATAATAACTGGCGAAATTGGTACACCGGTTCCCGATTTTCGGAATTTGAAAGGTGTCTTCTTATACAAATGCTATATATCTTCCGATCATCTGCTATATTTCACTTTCATTTCAAATTTCCCTCAATTCCTGTTCAGTTTTGATTTTTGAATTTATCAATAATTGATTTACTTTCACCCTCTTACTTTCTTCTTTCCCTGTCTTCTTAATCTTCCTTGGTGGAAATCACAGAGGACGAACATGGGAACAAGAAGAAAAAGAAAGGACGCAAAGTTCACGGTAGCGACAGCGAGCACAGTTATTTCAGTGAGATTAGTGAGGGAGGCACTCACCATAGGAAACGACGGAAGCGAATCCGTGATAAAGATGGTAATGTGATAGGTTATGGAAAAGTCCAAGAATATTCTTCAAGTGGTATGTTTACTTCATTCTTCAGTCTATTATCTATTATCTTATATTTTCTACTGTACTTTTTTGCAGACTTTAACAGTTATTTTTGTATTTCATCCCTGCTATTCAACAATTTTTTTATAGATAGATCTGTTGAATTCTTCTTTTTGAAACTGGCACAAAAAGCCATGGTACAAAAAAATTCAAGCCTGCCTCTCTTTAATCTTAAAATTGTCAACGGCCCAATAAGCAATGTATTTGTTAATTTATAGTTGGTATATGATTGCTTTTGAGGTTATGATAATTAAATGATTTACCATAGAATCAAATCTGAAATTATGTTTAGATATGTTCTCAGTCAAATACAGTGCCCAATATAATCGGTCGCATTGATGAACTACTAAATCTCTGTTTACTTCCTTTCTACAGAAGAAGGAGACGGAAAGAAGAAGAAACGAGGAAAGAAAAACCACGGAAGTGATAGTGATTATAGTTACTTCAGTGAAGTTAGTGAAGGTGGTACAAGAACGAAAAAACGTCGATTGAGAATCCGCGATAAAGATGGCAAGGTAATCGGACACGGTGAAGCCGAGGACCATTCCTCATCAGGTAATTAATATTAGAATATAATCAGAATGAATTGATTCATTAATCACTGATTTTATCCGGAGGCCAGGAGGTGATCGATTTATTGATTAGAACAAAAAGTGAAAATTTCAAATTTCATTCAAGTATTGATGCTTGTCGTTGAAAATTTCAATTATTGGCCTGATTTCGAGAGGTTCGCAGTTCGAACCCCGGGTAGATACAGTGTGTGGGCAAACACATTCAAAGGCCTCCCTCGTCCTGAAAATCCAACAGGGTTACACTGAAACGTTAAATGCTACTATACTACAACACTAAACTAACAGTCATCATGTTTTGCGATATACTTCCTTGTGAAAGATATTAATCATTGCATTTTCTATTCATTTTTCATGTCGATCGTGTACATCAAACAGACTCTGAGTAAGTATTATCGCTGTATATTTGAATTCGCATTCATGTTTCATTTTTATTTGGATATTGAATATAAAAATGGTTCCTTTTGCAGTTCATACATGACAATCGACGATGGTAAAGGTGGGAAAATCCGCGTGAAAAAGCCCGGGAAAAAGTATAAACCGGTTTTCAGTGGGAGTGACGCAACCACAGATTCAGATATCGTTGCCGAACGATTGAAGAATATGACTGAAGAGGAACGCGAAAAATATATGGCCGAAAGAGAAGAGCGACGAAAGGCCAGAGACAAAAAACGCCGCGAGAAATATGGGGATGAATACGAGGAATTGATGGAACAACATAAAAAGTAAGAGAAACTGAACCGTATTATTACCATTCAAACATTAGTAGTTATTTTAAAGCTAGGTTCATGTCAACTGTCCGTTCCGATCGAGCATTTACATGAAAAACTTGTGATCAGTTCCATACCGTTATGAAAAACCAGTCGGAACGAATCGAAACGGGCTGGGTCTGGACTTCTATGGAGAAAAAATCGGATCGGAGTGGAGTGGAAGAAACTTTCCACCGTTGAAGCATTCCTTCGGTATTTTCTATTAACTCCAATTTGGACATCCACATCATCGCGTTCCACATGTAAATCATTTTTCTAGACAAAAAGAAGAACAGCGAATACGTAAAAAGTGGCTACAAGAACAAGAGGAAGCCAAAGCTAAAGCACAAAGCATGGTATCGTACGAGAAAAACAAGGCACGAGATAAAGACGATGGTAAAACGGATAACAGAGAACCGGGTTTAGGTCACGAGGAATGGGGCACAAAAAAGAAGGGCGGAAAGAAAGGAAAAGACGGACACGAAGCGGACGACGAAAGCGAAGGGGACAGTCAGGTTACTGGTAAAAAGAAAAAGGGTGGACGAAAAGGAAGTTCAAGTAGTTATAGTGGAGAAAGTGTATACGTAAGTTTATGAGAAGACTATGTAATATAGAGACAGAAGTGTTTGCAATTGTGTGAAGTCTGTTATTTTAAATCATGAAATCTAAAAGAGTTTGGGAAGTATACGCTGTTCTATTTTCACTTAATAAAAAGACCAGCAATTAATGCAGTTCCACATTTCAAATGATAAAAGGTATCAAAAGGGACTTAAAACTAGTCCGAAATGGATATAGCGTCAAAACATTAGAAATAAACTATCGCCATTGAATAATGTCTTAATTTTCCTTTTCAATAGTCTCGTGATGCAGATGGCAATATCATAAAAAAGAAAATCAAGAGAAAGGTAAATGAATAGCGATATCGATAAGTTTGATGATAAATATTCCGTCTTTGACTACAGTTCGGTACAAGTCATGTATGTGAAACTTTACTCGTGATTTCAGGGAGGCAAAACGTATGAATACATTTACGGTAAGAAATTCCGTTTGGATGACAATTCTTATTGGCTATTATATAACTTAAAATTATTTAAACAAATTAAGTCTTACTCACATGAAACGTTTTAATTTTCACCATTTTTGATAGATGAAAAGGGAAATCTGATTAAGAAGGTTTTGAAAGGTAGGATATTTCTCGAAAATGGAGAATGCCATATTTGGAAAGTTACTTAAGATATTCAAAACGTTGTTAATTGGAATTTTTCAGCCGAAGAAAGTGATGATGGTGATTATTTCGAAGTTGGAGAAGATGGAAAACTAAGACTGAAAAGAGGCAAAAAGAGAATCGATATAACTAAACTTACTGATGATCAGTTACGAGCTTTGGGTATTGATCCAAACCTATCCAAAAGTGAAATCAAGCGATTACTTATGGTAGGAAACGTGAATTTGATAGTAAACTAAAGTAAACTATAGATCAGCCATGATTACAAATTGGTTGAAAATATCTTTAATGTAGGAGAAATTTGGAGACCAAATCGAAATCGTTGACCAGGGCAAGAAAATAGGAATGAAAACTCTGGCTGATTATGGGAGTGACGTGGGAACGGATGAACTGGCGGATGACTCGGATTTTGATGTATCCACGTGTAAGGCATTATACATTTTGTTTATCTGAGAATAATTCGCTCTTTAATTGGGTTTTCACATAGAATTCTTCGTTTCTACAGTGAAAGGAGTGAGGCGGGTAAACGTAAAAATGAGGCGAGGTGGACAAATGTTATGGGACCATTTGAAACGTGTTCTAGAAGAATCAAAAATGAAAGATGGCGAATATGCCAATGATTTAGATGAGAAAGGTATGCCTTTGACGACACATGCCCGTTTTGTCTTAGGGTGAATCATACGTCCAATGACAAAGAACTTCCTTTATGTTGTAGGAGAAATTGACTTCTTGAATCATTACCGTCTAGTCGATCCAAATAAAGTGGAAATGTACGCGAAGGCGTTTGTGTGTGAAGATGAAGATTTTGATTGTGCCTTAAATTACAGGGTATTTATCATTAAAGTCTTCTGGTGTTATTTTGTTATCTTTAATATACTCTTTACTTAAATTCCTCTTTCATCGTGTTTTTAGGAAATGAAGACCAGTTTAGAAGGAGTTCCAACTATTCAGCATTTGACCCGTAAACAAATGGATTATGTACTTAGTGTGCTGAAAATTAACGATTCTAAACAAGTAACGTTCAAAATGTTTGCAGTGGCAGTGGCGTTAGGAGAAAGGATTACACAAATGGAGTAAGAAAATTACATAATGATTGCTATTAAATACAGGCGGCGTAAATATTTGGACTCATTTAGACAAAATTTATTGACATCGATCAAAAAACATTGCAAAATATGTAGCTAATATTCAATAGTGAGGAGCACATAGTACTCGAAATAAGCAATAGATTTAAATCTGAATTCTCATTTTAATCTTTCACATTTCAGTTCGTACTGTAAACATTTGATTGAGATCGCTAATCTGATGGATATAGAACGGAAGATCGACTTGTATAAAGCAATGTTTTATTGTAATCAAGAGTCGTATCGAGACGCGAATTTTATTACATCCGAATCATTACGTATTGAACTAATGGCCGGAGGATTGAGCTGGAAACAACAGGAATATATCATGGATAAAATGCAACCAAATAATTATAGAGAGGTCAGTCATATCAATTATCATTTGAACATAACGGCATATTCAGTATATACTCTCATTAAATGCCACGTCTCTCGGGATATAGTAACGTTTAAATTTGACATTTTTACGATGGTTTTATTGAATCAAACCAGCGCAGTGGGTAGACAGATATTTTCGCAATGGGTTTCTCCCTTTACAAATACTATCAGGAGCGGATCCAAGGGGGAGTAGGGGGGTGCGCACCCCCTTTTTTCAACTTAAAAAATTTTGAAATTTTTTCTATCTTCTTTATTAAGGTGAAAATTCAATGGGTGTTTTTCGGGGAGTTTTGTAATGGGCGTCGAGGTCCACATGGCCCAGAGTGCTCTAAAATTGCACATGATCAACAAAATTTTCTGGGGGAGGGCCCACAGTAACCCCCCCCCCCCATTGGGCTCCCTACCAGTTATGCCAAGCGTAGTGCCCTTTCCATTAACTTGAAGTGCCCTTTTTGCCTGCGCTCCCCCCTAAATTCTTTTCTGGATCCGCCAGGACTATAATTGGGGGAAAAAGGTATTTTCAAATTTGCACTTAAGTAGTTTACGAAGACTATATGAGATTGCAATACTATATTGAAATGTGACTTACATACATGTAGTTCAAAGTGTCCCAAAGGGCCAGTGGTATATATCGGCCAGAAAAACTAACCAAGTATCGTTTATTCTCACGAACTTGTTATCATCTTCTAAATATTAGAATTGTGTATTTCTTCTTTTTTAGATATCATTCTTAGATTATATGGCCTATATCCCGCTCTTCCTATCGATGCACGAAAATATATGTGACAATCCGTTGGACATGTCGGACAGGAAATATCAACCACCGCCTAGAAAACTGTCTATACAAAGAGATATGAATCCGTTAGGATATCATCTGAAAAATGATACACCGTTCATCATGCGTAGGAAAGCAAATGAATTATTGGAAGGTAAAACGATGATAAATGTTGGAGACGAAGAGAGACAAATGTTGGAAAAATTCTCAAAGTAAGTACGGTACCGTAAATCACGTGGTTTTTGGGGTGGGTTAAGAAGTTATTTTCGACAGTAGCTTAGTAAATCCTAACAGTCAAAACAAAATAATTTCACAAAAATTTCAAACATTGGGTTTAATCCGTTTTGTCTGTAACGGGGTCTGCAAAGACCAGCTCAGTCACCAGGGAGACGCTACTGTTGTATGGGTCAAATATTCATTGAAAATGTGAAGAGCACAACAATAAAATCAATGGTTTCTGATGAATAATGCTCCATATTATGTCAAAAATGCTGAAATAAAAATGTTTCGTACAAATGAAATCATTTAAATTCTTGTAAGGTTTTAGAGACCTCCCCACCCATCTGTGATGGGCTCCATTCATTTGAAAATTGACAATTTTTAGGGACTTTGTTCATGTAAATTTCATACCATCTAAATCAGATTATCACTAAGAATGATTTTCTCACAGCGAATTATCACAACAAAAATGTATAACCAACAGCACGGTAACGACATCTGCTGATAGTATTGAACAAACGCTATTAATTTCTATTTTATAGAATGCCGAGTTTTGTCGCTCTGGAAGGTACGCCATCGTCACCTACGAAATCAGGACCTGGTGGAAAGGCAGCTAATCCACTGGATGATTGGAGTAAAACGAATATATTTGCTGATGACGATTAGTTTCAGCTTTTAAAGTGAAGGGGCTTCCATTCTAATCAATAACAAACAATCACGCGATCTCTTTAATTTATAGTGCGTGAAATGTTCATATAGACATACAGATCCGCGTGTGATATCAAGAGATGCCGGTTTTAACAGGATTTTATATTAAATATTGCAAGCGGATTTTCCGAGAGGTGCCTTCTAAAATTAGTTTTCAGAGTAAATTTATTTTTGTATTTCAAAAATTCAAACTGTGATATAGCTGTTGTTAGTTTGTGTAGTTGTTGTTAAATAATAATGAGCATGTGTGTTTTACGCACTAGTTACATTTTCATGGAAGTTACGACGTGTTTTCAAAGGATTGACGGTCGTTTCTATTTCACGTGTCTTGACATCGACTGTTTATACGGTATTCGGTATATCCCCTTACACGTTATACGGGCACGCTCATTTTCCCGCCGATACGTAATAAAAAAACAAGAGACTGAGGAAGTAGAAGAGCGAAAAGTAATCTAATTCTTTATAATGAATATAGATAAATCGTGGTATATGGCTGTACTAATGATTTTAGGCCCCTAAACGGCGTGAAAAATCGAACATGCATGATTCGAACTAAATAAATCGTGCCCTCCAAATAATTAAGTGTTTATTGTGAATCGTTTATTGCAGTATTTTGATTTGAACTATTCGCATCTGCAGCGGGTCCAGGATTTTTAGAAAAGGGGAAGCAGAGGTAACGAAATTTATATTGGCTTATTTTGTATACTCCCCGTTTTCTGTATCCCATAGATTACGGTGTCTTCCACTTTGTCAAATTCCACATGGTCAAATTCCACTTCCCAATCCTTCGGGGCATGAAAACCAAGATCTTTACAAGTGTGTACTAGCCCAGTGCCATGGGACGCCATCAAGCAAGATGAGACAAAACAATAAGAATTCATGGACACATATAGTGAAGATGCGACTGAAGTGAGAATTATCAGAGATTCAGGTTGATGAGATTAGGGTCTAATTGCTACTGCTGTGAAAAAGCGGTACGGTAGGACTGTGCGTCTACGAACCTAAAGGTGATCATAATACCAGGTTAGGCAATATTGAACGAGGTATAAACGGAATTAACAGGATGTTGGTCTTCATAACAAGGTCGGGGATATTGATATACAAGACGGATCGGGGATTGAAATTGCCGTGGGAGACGACTATGGGAGGGATTGCCGAATACATACGTTCCCAGAACCTCTTGCAGGGTTAGGTTGGAGAATTTTGTATTTGAATTCATGCATTCTATTTAATTTAGTTTTTATAACTGTGAGATTTAATCATATACGACCCGGTTCCAAAGAATGAATTCCAACGGCACCCAAAATTCTCTCGTCCGATCTCCGCGATAAATACACTTGTATCTATCAATAAAATCGACCATTAGCAGCAGTAGAGATCATTTGACTTTCGGGTTTCAAATCTAAATTGACAACTGTTTCAACCGCGGCAAAAACAGTCTTCAAGGAAATCTGCTGAACTCGTGCCAGATAGCCTCGGCCGTGTTTTACGCATAACTAGACTCTGGCTAGGGAGGTGGCGCTGGAATTGAAGGATTTGTGGAGTCGAAATGAAATGAATGAAATCTCAAATA
>JAYMFW010155492.1:0-18374 GCA_036785005.1 Tubulanus punctatus | reverse complement strand
TTGTGACTACTGTTCTGTATATTAACTGCATCCCTATAGTTTCCCAAGTGGGCATGAGGTCCCTGGACCCCTAGTTTCTGGATTAGGTGCTGTATCATTCTTATTTTGAAAAATCTTAAGCTACAAGGTGTGTAAAGTGTTTATTTTACATCAAAGTAAAATATTTCATTACTCAATGTCTATTTGATTACATAAAAATCCTTAATTAATTCATCAGCTCTTATTTTGAAATCATCACAGTTCCACAAAACAGCTTTAATTACTTATATTTCACCCTGATTAATAACCTTATAATAACCTGAAGATATTCATTAATTGCGCTGTGCTAAACTCAACATTGTAGCATTGATATTTATTGCTGAATGCATTTTGAATTAAGCTCACATTTCATATTTTAAGATAACCTAAAAGGAGCATCAACTCATTTTCTTATAATATTTTCAGTACATATGATTATCATTTTTTATCTTATTTACTTCCTATTCATTTTACATTGATTAACATATTTCTTCTAAAATAGTTGGTCATAAGTATAATTTTCATTGATTCATGGTTCAATTCTGTTATATGGTGAAATTTAGTTCTGATGTTAATGGGAATTTTAACCCTAATTCTCATCCTTATTGGTTAGTGATCATGAGTTGTGCTAGGAGGCAGTTAGTTTAGCAGTATTCGTTCTAGACTGTTATTCCCACTGGAGAACCAGTTAGTTGTTCTCAACTGCCATAGGGAAAAATTAACCTCTGTAATGCTGATAATGATGGATAAGGTTGTCATTGGGATGAAAAAAGCTTGTTGGAAGCTGAAAGTTAAGGCATGGAAAATGGTTGCAAAAAGTGCTCTCTCGCCGGTATTCGCGCACTAACTGACCAATTGAGGGATAACATCTTATATTCGACTATGTTAAGTACAGGGGTGAATCCAGGGGGACCTACGTAAATCTGCCAGATATAGAAAGTGCCCATTTAAAAGGTTGTTTTAGTAGGCATGCGCTTTCTGCAATTTTCGTTTAATTTTCTCTTAACTTAGTACATAGGTACAGCATGGCCTAAGGTCGATACCTATCGAAAACCAAGCTGATTCGATTTCAAATACGGCCATCAAGGAACGTCATTGAAAAATGACGTTAGGGCGATACAGGTTACAATTCTCATCCGATTTTCTCCAAACTTGGTATACAGGTACAGCATTGTCCATAATTTATAGCTATCAAGAATTGAGCTAATGGGGTGACATTCATAGAGGACAGCCACTTTCTAGTTGATATATCGTTTTCTGTGTACAATATCCCAAGTAAGGTTTAATGGCATCAAAGGTTTATTTATAAATGAGCCCAATGATGAACATGCAGTTTCCCCTTCATTATTAAATACATTTTATTAGCAATAATAAATATGCCCTTTATATTCAGAAAAGTGCCCCCACTCTTAGAATTACCTCTGGATCTACCCCTGATGTACTTCTCCGTAATTTGAATTGAACCACCATTTATAGATATTGCTAAGTGGTATGTTTCAATTTATTGGCCTGCTGTTGATTATTTTAAATTTTTTGTTGATTTTTTATTTTTTACCATGCCCAGAAATTCTTGATCCGAGCGCTGTGGATTCATGCAACCGGTGTTCCCGCTTGGATACGACAACTAGCAGTAGCAGTAGTGGGGTGATCAAAGGTGCGCCATCTACTGGGCATGTTTGCATCTTCATTGAAATGGGGACTTTATCTGGATCTGGACATGAATTCAAGAAAATTTCTTGAATGCATTTCTGTATATTCAAGACAACTTCTTGACTATCTATCTAAGAGGATTTTTAGTTTTTGGATCAGATGGTTTCAATATTTTTATTTGTGAACATTAAGTTTGCTGCCAAATTTGAGATATCTCAAAGATCCAGTTCAATCAGCACTGAGACATAATGAGATATCTCATAGTTGTAGTTCAAAGAGCACTGAGAACACGAGATATATTGTAGTTTGAGTACAATGGATCAATGTTCTTGTTCAAACGAGATATAAAGCTCTAGTCCATGAGGTCCATGATCTGTCCTTGTTTTAGGGGTAATGGTGAAAACTGCTGCATGTTATTCTGTATAAAACAAGAGGTCTATCTATCTCTGCATATGAAATCATGATACCCAAATTATTTGTATTACAGTTGTACTCGAGTCCTGTCTCAGTATTTTGTTGAGCTGAATATTTTGTTTGTTAAAGTCAATGAAAGGGTAATGGTGATACATTAACATGTATTTATGCCTGCTTGTTTAACTTCATTCACATTAGATCTTTGCCCATACTGGTTGCCTTGTGTTAATACATGTCTACTAAGGTCTTAGACATGATATCTTTTAAGTCTAATTTGGTAGTCACTATCAAAACTTTGATTATTCTACTACCAGCAGTGATTGTGCAGTTTTGTGAAAAAAACAAAATTTCTATTTTGTTGTTTTTGAAAACATTATTCTTTGGTTTAAAACTACGTCGTAGCTATAAGGCAGTGATGATGAAAGCCTTGTTGGCAACATGGCTCACAGTTGTTACCATTTGATAGGGGACAACATTCCATTCACTGATGATTTTTGGGAAGAATGCCATCCTTCTCAGCTGATATGCTTGAACTTAGGTATGCTACACTGTGCATGAGAGAAGTTGTGGCCTAAGATGATCGTTGACATCAGTGGTTGTCAGGATGTTAACGGCTTCTTAGAACAACTGCAATCTTGTAGTTTTTGTCATATCACTGTTTTTTTCTTGTTTTGAATATCACAATTCCGACTGAAATCAGTTCGGAATGCCCAATGTTTTCATGTTATTAATTGTCCAGTAAGTTCACAATGACATGAATATTGGAAAGTTCCGACATACTATCTTTGTCTTCATTAAAAGTTGATGATAACATACAAATGAAGACAACTCATAGTGAGTCCACCTTGTTTTGGGGTCCGTAATTGGGCCTATTTTCTTAATAGATTGATCCAAAATAGGCTTCATGGCACCATAAACAAGTTTCATATCAGTCTTAATGCTAGACATCTATTTTCTTCTTTATTCAAATGTTTCTTCTTAATTCAGTAAAGTGACTTCAAAGTACCCCTTATTGTACTACATGGTGTCTCAAAAATATGTATAACATAGATATTACCCTATGTATCTTCAATAGTTTTTAGTATCAACAGATATTCAAATTAGGGTGGAATATTCTTTGCAAGGAGATAAAAAATCATTCACCTATGATAGCCATGTTATTCTTAGTTCTGAGACTCTGTAAAAGTCTGTCAAAATCTGCTCTAGATCTAATGCTGGGGGTTGCTCTTGTGTCAAATAAACCCAGGGCTTAGTGACATGTGAATGCAGCTTACTAATTGAATCTACTAACTCAAGAGGGCTTGGTTTCACAGAGAACATTGTCTAGATAATTAGAAAAAATAATCTATTTCGTGAAACTTATTCCTTATAGGTGGAAAATGCTATTAGATGCTTTTAAATGTTGAACTTTTGCATTCATTATACGTGCAGCAAGCAGCCCTTGCTTATCCTGGTTCCTTGAAAAATATCTTAGAAGCTCAACTTCAAATCACAATTACTTCTTAGCTCCTTACCTCTATTTCCTTAGTTATATTTTTTTTCAACATGTCTGCTGTCGAACTTGTGGGAAGTCTTTCAAAACTAGCTCCCTGAAGTACAGCCTCCATTATTTTATATTCTCAGAGTTGTATAAATCTGATTAACATTTACTGATCTAATGAAAGTGACAGTACAGTGTTTGTTTCAGGCTTGCTAATGAATTAGATTCCAATAGCAAATAACACACTCATTTGAATTTTCTCTTGTTTATATGTGCTGGCAATATGCAGTAAACCCTTGAACTGTAGATGTACATATTTGGCAGCGAAAATGTTAAATGAGCAGTATAGAAAAGGAATAGTAAATCACACATCACAAATATAGTAGCCACTTAGGTACTAGCATGTACCACTACTAACCATTATATTTACTCCCACTTATAACTTACTCTATTCTCTACTGTGCTGCCAGATGATGTCGACTCTATTCGATCCTTGGATGATTTAAAAACATACACGTGTAATGCTAATTCGACTGCCAAGTGCAATGGTAATGGTATGTCCATGTGTTTCTGTGGTGTGTACTATCATATATGTTGTCAATTCTGTTTTTGCGCTCTGTTTACTTAAGTACTTTTTTGTATATGAATATATTCTATTAGGTGTTAGTTCAACAAATTTTAGTCGGTTTTGATATCAACTACATAACAAGAAAAATCCCACAGTTTGACTTACCAAAGGTTAGAATGAAGGTCAAACATGTATTAAGAAGATTTAAGAGATTCTCACAAGCACTCATAAATCATGTGTACAGAACTTTATTACACATATTGTTTGACATTCTCAGAATCTGTTATCTAACCCGACCATACTAAGTAACTTGATGTGTGGCTGTATCACTTGACAGTATCTCATCATACTCTAGAATAAAAGTTTCTATAAAAATCAAACAGTGGAATTTTTCTCATATTGCATCAACACAGATTACTAGGTTTCTTGTTCATTATTCTACATTATCAAAATGGGATTCCTGCAATGGTACTTTGACAACCTAGTATTTGAGGATCCACCAGATAACTCTAGTGCGCAGCACGTCTTTGATATTATTATGAATTATATCATTTTTTATCCTTGTAATCCATTACAAATAAGTTAGGATATTTCACTTTATTTAATCTTGTGTCAAGGACAATGAGGGAACCCCATTCCCAGATGATATCATCTGGTGCCAAATGTTTCCCAAAAATACTATTACAAATTACAGCCAAATTTTGATCATCACTTTTCTGAAAACCTCTAGCGAGGACTGAGAAACCTGCTTAGTGTGCACTGCATCCTGAAGGAACTAAATTTTTCACAAAGTGATGTCCAATAAAAAGTACCTTTAAGTTCAGCTTTTTTGTCTTTTTTTGTTTAGCTTTAAATTTATTAAGAAAAAAAGTTTTCTATATGTATATTTCCTTATGAGTTTTCATATAAAGTATTCACTGAATAATGTTCTAACCTGGAAAAACACATAGCCTAATCTCTGTGTGTATGCATGTGTGTGTGAATACCATTGAGTCAGATGCAATCACTCCTTGGCCATATGGTTGACAATGCTGACAACCTGAATAACCTTTTGAGTGCTCATGCATCAGTGGAGTGAATGATCAGGGTAAAGGAACTAGGATGTTTTAGCTCATAGAACTCCATCTCATAGGCTCCATGCCAACCACCTATTACCGTCAGAGCTTGTAAAGACTTTTATGCATGTTCCTTAAGGAAGCTTGCATCACCTACTTCCATTTTTGGATTGTCCCAGTCCTGTAGATAAGATCAAAGCAAGGTAAGCGTCTTGTCATGAATCAACAGTGCAGCAGGATATGCAGCTTCAGGCTTCAGATAACAAAGAGTCTGCCTCCAAGAAGGCAGGCTTTATATCCCAAAATCCCCAGGAAAGAGGGAAACAGCCAGCTCTAAGTCATGTCAAGAGGTGGGTTCTTCCAAAAAACATTGAAATCATCCGGCTGGTGGAAGGATGTTTACAAAAGAGATCATATCACTAGTCCGAAGTATTCAGTAGCTCTTGGGCCTTGGGTAGTTCATAAAGGCTTGTACCACCTAAAATCCAAAGTTTCTTTGGCTCCACATGTCTGTAGAGTACATGAGGCCCAAAAGAGGTCTTGGGAGTCGCATCTCCATAGCTTTGACAAGTTTCCTCATAAAGGTGCTGTGAAAGAAAGCCCCATTTACCAGAGGCTGGTACTCTCACATCTTCATGGTCCCAAAAACCTCTAGAAAGGCTCTTTGAGAGAGTGGTATGTTCCTGGGGTGGTCACTCAAGGAGAGGAGTATATAGATGTCTTGGAGATGGTTGTTATGCAGTAAGGTCTTCTTTCAACAAAGGCTTCGGGGTCACCAGGTATGGATTCACACAGATAATGCCACGGTCTTAGTCTGCCTCATGATTGAAGCTGCACCTAACTCTACTAGCTCACCAGATACATCTATGATGTTCTACTTGTAGCATCATAATGTCTGTCTCCTATCTGGTGGAATGCAGGAGATGCCCTGTCGAGATCTAAAGTAGCAGTCCCAATGGAATAGATGGTGCTCTTTCTCTTTCGTAGCTCTTTTAAGGCTCCTTAGTGTGGTTCACCCATGAGAACCTTGAGTGGTGCCCCATGGGATCTTAGGTTTTCTTGTACTTGATGACCTTTAAAATATGCTCCTCAAGGAGCATTTTTGCTATTCCCAACTCGACGCTCTGAAATCCATGCCTTGGCCCTCAAGCCAGGACATGTGGTGTTGAAACCAAGTTACTGGTCGGTTCTCCGCTCTGTCCTCAATAATCAGATAGAACCTTTTAGGTAAGATATTATTTTCGGTGTCCCAGTCATCCATTCGGTACATCTCCTTTGAGTCTGTGGCCCATTGGGGCCCCTCAGTCATAAAGGAAGGGCTGATCAGCCACCAGGAAGTGTCTGACTGCTATGTGTCCCACAAATAGAGACATACCAGTGGTCATTTCATTTCCATCTTTCCCTTGGCTTCTTTAGAAATATGATACACTTTCTTCCATTATTTCGAGATATTTAGCGATTATGGCAAATGTGTTTTTCACAGTATTACTTACATATAAAAAGTCTATGAAAAGATTATGATATTCTTCTTGAATTATATTTGAAATATAATTTTATTTGCTGTAAAAGCCAAAGTCATTCTTTATTTCCAAATATTTTTTGTCTCTATAAAACCAGGTCAAAGGTTTTTTTGTTTGCATTTTAGACTCGAGCAATTTCATGATATTGCCAGCTGATTTATTTGGTTACTGGGCTAAATCAGTGAGGATGCTGCAATGCATCTATGGCAATTGAGTGATGCAGATTTCACTGTTGTGAATGAGGACATGATTCTCTATGAAAATGTATTGTCAATAGCTGATATTTTGCTATAATTTCCAAATGGAGCAAATAACCAGTGAGAAAAACATTTTGAAATGTATAATGTTTATGATAAAACCAAAGTGAAGCACATGTGATCAACTGTTTATGCTCCACTCTTTTGGAAAACACCCATGATGTATCAGTTTTCAGTCACCAAAACTGCAGTGCACAGTTTTTAAATAACTGGAGCTGCTCATAGACGAAATGATATTTTTACCAATAAATTCAAATCATTCCTTCAGTAGCAGATATCAGTTATTGTCAGCATTTTTTTGGTCATGAATAAAAAGCATTTATTAGAAATGTTAATCTTGATGCTCTTCATGTATTAAATGAAAATCTCACTCACATCAGTGCCATCTGGTGGGATAGATGGTGGCAAGGCTCCCCATTGAAAAGAGTTAACGATATGTTTTGTTTGTTCTGCTGCCTGCAACTCAATGAGGAACCATCACACCAGCTGTCCTACCAGGGTGGTGCTGAATGTGAAATGTGACAATGTGACAAGTATTATATAGAAATAAAGTTACATCCCAATTGCTGACAATCAGTGGTTCTCAATATAGATAAAATCTTATATACTTTTTTTGCTTTAAGACTATTTCTTTGATGAGCTCCACTCATTTGAAAATTTTACTTCTTCATTCATAATTCGGTTACAGTCTTCAGTTTTATTTTTCCAACAGTGGAGCATAAAATGATGGTCATTGTAAACCACACTGAAAATCATTTGGAGTACAGTATATTCATCAGTTTAAACTAACAAAATGTATTCACAGTATGTTACAGTTGTTGCCTCTCTAATAGATTATAACAAAATATCTGCTGCTGACATTATAATTTCATAGAGACTCATACTTCACAGTGGTGAAATTTGCTGGTTCCTGATCTTAATATATGTTTTAACAAGTTTCTTCAGTATATGGTTTAGTAGCTCTGAGGCTGGTTCAGGAGGCAAATCCTTGTGTTGATGAGGGTGTCAAAAATGTAGTTCACAATTAAACAAAGGGTTATCTATTTATAAAATGAAGATATGTTATGGAAAGTATAAGAAGCGATCTTTTCTGATATGACTTTCAAAAATCCATGGAACCAGCCTTATGGGCCTGAACACCTTCTTTTTCACTACTCTCAATGTAGTTATTCACAAAAACGCTCACTGTGCCATCTATAGTTAAATATATGAATTAATCATCACTACTGTATCTCTCTCTTTCTCTCCGCCTGTCACATCACTCATTCACGTCTGCTCACAGATCGTCTCGGCTCGTACACAGAATCAGCAGACGGAAGCCAATGGTCGCTAAAGGAATCGATGCACGATGATGACGATGACCTTGATAAACAGGGTATGTCGTTATCTATTATTGGTAGGTGTTGTGAAAACTCCCTGTAGAGTTTTTCTTTTTTTTAGAAATTTTCATCGTAGTGGCACCTCTTGCATGTGTAGATACTGTTAATGTGGTTTGTGGTATTTGTGTCTACCTGTCTACCTATCTGCTATTATTGAAAGTCTTCTATTCAAAAACTTCTGCCCATTTTTTGTTCGAAATAGCCTGTTCCTATTAATGTGTACCCATTCTCTATTATTGAACTATCTACCAATTATCTCCTCCAAATAAACTTATCAGTCTACTATTGATGAAATGTCTACTCCCAGTTTTGATAATTTTGTGCAATTAAGATTTTTCTCCTCAAATAGTTGCCCTATTTGTCAATACTTTCTATGAATGAATATTGTCTTCATTAGGTAATGGTTAAGGGTACATTTTTTACATTTTATATGGTTATGCATTAACCTTCAACATTTCACCAAATGAATCATTCCATCTTAAATCACCATGTAAATGCTGTACATGTTGTAAATTTTGCCTCTGCCAGATGCAATATCATTTGTTGTATAACATGCTGTTTGCATTGTACAGGAATCAAAATTTTATTAGAGCATAATGACACCAATGAAACGTTTTGTCCTGATAAGTTATGGCTTAATAGATTATTAATTAATATAAAAAATGTCACTGGTTGTGAGAAGTAGGCAGCAGGTCGATCCCAAATTTACCCATCACCAAACAAATCAGAGTGGCGCCGGTGCTCTTATCTGAAAGTTCATGTCAAGTGTTCTAGTCTCACACACTGCCTTAGTGTCCATGATCAAGACATGAATCCTTGTTGCTTAATCCTCTGCATCTATCTATATCCATGAGGAGAAATGGGTACCAGGCCAGAAAGATGATTTTTAAGTGCCTGAGCAGCTCAGGTGTGACTCCTCAGCTGGGGCATATACCAGCGCTGCATAAAAATCCAAATAATAATATGAATATTATCATTATTACAAATAACTACTATGGGGTAGAACTTTGGTTGAGTGTGTTTTATATTGTTTTATACGATTTGCAAAAAAAGTGTTAATGGTGCTAATTCACTGATAACTAAGGTAAGTACTTAAAGTCTGTCCTAACTACATTAGTTGAGATTGGATTATCAAAGCATATTGTCCATTGTTTATTGAAGTACACATGGAACTCTCTCAGGGCCCTCTTTCAACTTAGTAATTCAAGATGACAGTGGTGTACATACTATAGCTTGGTCCCAATGATAATACATAACAAAACTGTGCTCATCGGGATGTGGGATTGAGAAACAATCTGTTGCGACAGACTGTACAACTTTTTTGGTTAACTCATGTGCAGTGCTTTCCAACTTTTCATTTTGTTTATCTTGTAATCTGTGTCTTCATTGCTGTAACTTGCATGTTGTCTGTATATGTGTATGTTTTCACATGAGCTTGCTTGTTCCACTTCACTACACGTGCTTGCATCAGAATTGTGGTTTGTTGTTGATCAGCTTTTCTTTTAGAAAATTTCAGCTTTTGCTGAATATGGTGTTATCAATATTGCCCTCCATTGTCATTATACAGGCCCTGTCTCAAATGAATTTGTACATTTACATTAGAAAGTAATTGAGCAGCTGATACATTTGAGCAATGAATACCCCAGGCTAGAACATAGTGATAATAAAAATACTCAAATCTGACAAAATGATTCCAACATAAGATAATGATAATTTTTTGGAAGTTGATAAATGACCTGTGAAGAAAGACTCTGCTGGCAGGCAAGACTATTGGAAGACTCTCCTGGAAGAGAAAACCCTGCTTGGCTGATTTTTAGCCCACAGGGGATGTAGAATTATATCAAGTTGGAAATGACTGACAGCGACCTCTTTTATTTCTTCAAATTTGTTATCTTGATAAAATTTCAACAGAAAATGATAAATTCGTTGATTTCATTGTAGTGTATATTAGGTTGAATTTGCCGGTTTTTACAAACAAATTTAGGAACATTAAAGCCCAACGCACACGGCGACGCTGATACGTATTTCAGTCGTTTTGCCTCACGGGGACTCCCGTACACTTTCCCCAAACAGACAAAGCTTGATTTTGCCGAAATGTATTTTCCTATACGTTTCGCCTCGCTGTGTGTACTTAAGGCTTTATTAAATCTAATGGTAACATCGATATTGAGTCCATTTAAGATAAAGAGTCATATTATACTAATAGGATAAACA
This sequence comes from Tubulanus punctatus, assembly GCA_036785005.1. Classification (NCBI taxonomy): domain Eukaryota; kingdom Metazoa; phylum Nemertea; class Palaeonemertea; order Tubulaniformes; family Tubulanidae; genus Tubulanus; species Tubulanus punctatus. Next base: position 7,819 of record JAYMFW010155492.1, on the reverse strand, counting down.
GCTGCAATTTAGAAGTTCAACAAGCACATAGAAATAAATTTAAGGCATTAGTATAGTTAATTGCCAGCAGAGGGCTAGTTGTGAAAGTTTACACCATTCTGCACCATTTTCTTAACCTCTTGACTACCTCAATACACATATATACCGCAGAACAAATATTCGTGCACTATTTTGATAGATTTTTTACATTGATCGGTTACCTCCGGCTTGTTCAATAGTGTTGTGCGACGTTTTGTATCTAGTCAGAGTTTGAAAAATAGTAGATAGATGGCGTTTCTGGTATTTTTGTCACATTTTCAGCGAGTGAATGCAAAAGCATGAGGCCGTTTGACTAGCATACAATAGCTTGTATTTATTGATTTCAAAGCAACATTTCATTGTTGTTCAATCCATATCAATTATCAGTAGTAACAATGGTTACAAATCAAAGAATGTTGATTTATACTTCTGAAACAATGAATAAAACAAGTTCTTTTCTAGAAATCGCTTTGATTTTTGAAAGTATAGTCAAAATCACAAAATCAATCAATCGATATTGATCACCAGTTTAGAGATTGAGACTTGTCATCAATACCAACTGATAGCTAAATCCATAAGCCTTCTGGAAATGTATGGTTTATTGGGTCCATCATCAAGGACGTAGCAGCTAGTAAATAAGTTGTACATAAAAAATGCCAGGTATTGAGTGGTTTTTCGGTAGTCAAGAGGTTAAAACAGTAAGCATATTCTTCATTATCTAAATAGTATTTTATTTAATGTTTTTAGGTGATAATGATTTCGCTGAGGTGTATGACTATGTCGGTCAGCAGGCAGCAGCATCTGCAGCGGCGTATAACTCAACAACTACTACTGATTATAAAGACTATGGTAATGATATAATTGGTGAATGTACAGCTTTATACGACTATGCTGCTACACAAAGTGATGAACTATCATTACGTCAAGGTATTACGATATTTTCATCTGGAGATGTTCCCTTAAAGCCTCTTATACCATACCAGACAAGGTCTATCTTTGTGGGGAGCGACAAATTTGTAAAAGATTTCTCGAAAATTCAATTTTCTATGATTTCACGTTATCTACTTACGATTTCACGACAATGAAAATGTCAACAGTATAATGCCATCCTTTGAAACACCACCAATCTCTCAATGTCAGCTTTTCTGGCGAAAACTTATTTCAAATTCAATGGAATTGCTATAATTTGTGATTGCAAGTTTGTTTTTTTTTTACACAAAAAAAAACAAAAGAAAGGACTTCAATTGCTGGCCTACATAGTGAAAATTAGACCTATTGTGTTGATACAACTTTCACGAAATGTGATTGACAACGTTTTTGAATCATTCATTTGGTATGACTCAATATCAGAAAGATTTTTCACCCATAGCAGAAAAATTTGGCCAATGCGATTTTCATCTACGTTGCAGCATTTTCACTTGTGATTTTTCACTCAGCAAAAATATCAAATGATTTTGTCTAAAAGGTGTAGGCACTAAGGTGGTGATTTCTGTACATTTAATGCTCAGTATTGGAAGAGGAGGTGAGTGTATTGAGGCACGTTCTGTCAATGAATGTTGTACGCATTCAAAATCATCATCATCAACCTATCTCACAATTGAACAATTTTGAATTTAGAAAATTCCAAAGTTTATTTTGTATGACAATGTTTCAGCTAGTGTACTCTCTGTCGCCAAAACAGCACAAATTTTACCACGCAATTGTTGATGAGCGTTTAGTTAATGATTGCATCACATCCCCTTTCCATGATGATTTTCATTGACAAGTGCATAAGTACCTGTTATGACTAAGGAAGCCATTCAGAAATTTGTTTTGACAGTTTATCGGGACACACCTGCATATATTTTCACACAAATTGATTTGTATTTGTTATGGGTACAATTGTGAACTAAATCTTGCCAATTGACAAAATGACCAAGTTGCAAAAATCCCATCAATGATCGGCTCATGAGATAAGTTTATTTCATGAAGTTCAGATTCTTTTTGACATATTCCTATGACCTGACACACTGTGCAAATTCAAGATTAGAAGATGTGTCCCCCACCTTCCTTTGCAACAAATATGTCCTGTATTGTTAGTGTGATTCAGATGTACAAATATGAAGTAACTAACTATTTTGAATCTAAATACTTGCCCTTTTTCAGAATGAAACTGCCTTTTTAGTACATGTGTAGTAACTTCATACTATCATTCATCATTTACACTGAATAAAATGGGCTTTTGTGAATCACAATTCAGCTTCCAAATCAGATTACAGATTTATTTCCCAGCTGAAGCAAATATCATTTCATCATCATTTAAACATATTTCATCTTTAGCCTGCTGCACACACAGTCACTCCTTATGATTCATTGTTACAACGAGTTGCCAGTGGAACATGAAAAAAGAAAGATTAACAAAGACACAACTTCATTGTGTGCAGCGACAGCTTTTCATAGCAATTCTTTTTGGATATTTCTCTCAGTGATTTACGAATATATTTACCACCGATCAGTATTGTTCAGGTAGTCCCTGGTTTCTATAGTTGAAAGAACGTTACGAGAGACTTAGATCAATATTTTCATGATTGATGGCACCATGGTTTGGTAGGCTCACTGATTTTTTATAATAGGCTCTCAGGAATACCACAGTATCCTACAACGAACTAATAATAGTTAGGAAGACTGAGACTCAACAGCTTGTGACTATTTTTAAAAAATTGTACCTTTTAAAATTTTCATTAGCAGCCACCCATTTAGAAGAGACGAAATAAGCCCATGAGTCATAAGGACTGTACATATCAATAGGGTTAATTTGGTTCTTCTGATAGAAACCAACCATTGATCCAATGAAATCAATCTGGTGTATGGCAGGTTTTAGTGTGTATGTATGTGTGTATGTATGTTAGTGCTTACACCTTTAGTTCAATCATTTTCACTTTTTCATTATGGCTTCTTATTCAATCATGTTTCATCATAAAGAATTATGTATATTTTGCAACAAACAGGATAATGATCAACTGTTTATGTTTGTTGAAATACACTGTGTGTTTTACATGAGAGAGTTGAACTGGGGTTAAGTGCCTGCGTGGTAGCTAAAACCATATAAGTTTTACTGTAAACTCTGCATAAGTCGGATCAGTGCAAGTCTTATAATAGCTAAAGTTGGGTAATAATCATTGGTCCCATTTTTAACCCACCTGGGACTTTAGTCCAGTGGGCTATTGCGTTCATTGAGTCCATCTGTCCATTCGTTCGTCTGTATGTAGACAGAAATCAGTTGTATTAAGCATTTTGTGGACTCAATTTTTGGTGTGCCAATAGGGTAGATAGACGTGTACACCAAACATTGAGAGGATAGCTTAAATGCCGGATGAAAACTTCATCCAAAAACTGATTTCAAATCAGCTATTTTGGCCAGTTTTCAAGTTTTTTGAGGACGTTTTCTTCATGCTTTGAGATATTGTCTTGATATTTGGCATGTAAGTCAATAACCCAAGGGCTGTCACCATACCAAGAATTGGCTCCACCGAATCCATTATTTTCTAGTAGCACCTTAAATTCCCTCAAATGTCTATTTTGACCAGTTTTCTTGTTTTTGTGGAAGTTTTCGAGGAAGTTTTTAAGTTTTTTGAGGAAGTTTTATATGCATTATTACCCTGATATTAAGAATATGTTAGTCCATCTCCCCTGGGGCTAGCAGCACACCAAGAATCGTGATACCTAATCGTGAGTAAAAATGTCGAAACAGACAAAAATTTCGGAATTTTTCAAGCAAGCTTATTAATGGATTTCTCCCTGGATTAATTTGTATTCATTCCGTTACTGGGAAGTGAGGCTTAATAAAAAGGTTGTGGATTAACTTTTTAATACACAGTTTGTCAAATAAAGATGTAAGATTATAAGCATTAAAACATCTTTATAAATTTACGGTTTCTGGTTGTATAAATCGTAGTTTTTGATTCATATTGAAGAAATCCAACTTACAAACTAGTCATATTTTTAATAAGTCATATAGTTTTTGCCTGGTCCCAAATGATCTGACTTAATGCAGAGTTATGTTCCATATAGATGCTTAACCCAGGTTCATTTCCCAAACTCTTAAAATAACAAAATTACTAAATAACATCTGGAATCTTAAAAAAAGGTAGGAAGTTTGTGCAGTTGCAGCAATCTTACCCGTCTTTATGAAACACTTGCCATATGTAAAGGAGCGTTCGATAAGTACATACACCAAAATTGCCAGAGTATGGCTCAGGTGTTTATCATTTAGCATGTATTGACTTAGATTTTGATTTCTTCACAGGAGACGTGATACAAATAGTACACAAACATGAAGATGGATGGTGGTATGGCGAAAAAGAGGACAAGTCTCGGGGTATGATACCGGCTACATACGTTACTGAGAACAACAATGCTACCAGTTAACGACTGTTGCTACCGTAGCGACGTAACAGTTGTAATTCCCGTCACCACTCTACGCCAACAAAACACGCTGCCTAGAATCAAATTCGCTGATTCAATTATATCAACGTTGTATAAATTGGTGGTAAACTAAGATTTGTACGTTGGGCTAGTCACTGGATGGTTTGTGTCAGTCAGTATTGTGCTGGTCAGCTATTGGTTAGCATGATATGAACTGATCAGTTAGTTGTGCAGTGGCTACATTATGGCCACTAGACAGTGTATGTCGGTTAGTATTGTGCAAATGTAGCCGGTCAGTGATAAGTCAGTGTATGTGGAACCTATCGGTCAGTTATTGTGATTTGTAAAGGTCAAACAATAAACAGAACAGTCTAGTCATTCGGAAGTTGTGCTGAACTGCTTAAAACGCATAGAAACTGACAGTGTCATGGTATTATAAATCCCATCTGCTCTTGTCAGATATATTGACATCTGCGCTCAGAATTGACGAAAAAGATAATTCTATAATTATCAAAGACATCATCTGCTCAGTTACAAAAATATTATTCTTAGGCAATTTTCCCAATTAATGGAGGTTGAATACAATGTATGTAAATATAAGTTTATCATCGCTGGGAACTTATGAAACTGTCAATTCTCTGAAATAAAAAAGCTTCTTGGAGAGGACATCTCCTGAAGAGTGGAATTTGACCATAGGATGGAAAACTAAAAATAATGAGGTATCGAGCAGATATAGGTGGCATATGTAACGTTTTTAACTTCCTGATGTCCCAGCTGTCTATGTGCCACCACCGCAATATCTGTTCGTATCTCCTGAAGTCTGATTTTGAAATATCAGTATGGTGTAAAGAGAGGCTGAGGATACAAGACTTGGCCGCCAAGGGACACTATCCAAAAAGACAACATCAATCTAATGTCTTAAAGGGCATATTTATGTTTCAAATTGATAGGTTTTCAGTTCGACTGCTAATGGAGACAATTGATTTACTTCAGAAAATGGACAGTGTAAACCCAAATATTCTGTAGTTATTAGATACTCACCATTTAATCTAGGTGACTAAGATGTGATTGATGATCATGATAATTATTATAGCTATAATCATAAAATTTACTGCAACAAATTTCACTTTTTCATCTTCTCAAATGTTTGTATGATTGTGATGTGGATTAATGACATAGCAGATGTAGAATGTATGATCAATGCAATTTATATGGACCATTAGTGCGGTTAGTTCGATGTATTTTGTATTTATGTATGGAAGCTATCCCGGTATACTGAACTGAATTATTCTGTAATCCATGACTACTATGTCTGAGAAAAACCTCTTTTTTTCCTAACCTCACCTAAGTCTGCATTTTCTTAAGTTGTCAAAATGTCTAAGCAAATTTTTCCCAACATTATTTGCTGTTATCTATCAGGATTCCCTAGAAGCATACGTATCATCATTTTGGCAGATTACACTCTAAGTTGTCATGTACGGTACTAGATAAGTTACATTTAAACTCAGTCACTTTAATTACGAGTAACTTGGTTGAGGGTCTTGTACATGTATCTTGTGCCTTACAGATAAACAACACTCTTTTACATGAAACACGTGCAATCATTTCATTAACAATGAACAAAATATGATGATTATAAACCATCAATTCTTTATATCCTGAATCTAATTCACTGCTGTGAAGCTTGACGGATTGACAATTTACTGTATGATATAGTAGTTATCCCACAGATGACATGATAGCATTCAGTCGAAACGTTGTGCTCAATACATTTCTTGCATGAATTTCTACTATTTTCGGAATTTATCGTTTTTACTTCATTGTGGGATAACTACTATATTAATCATACACAGATTACAGTGTCGTTTTTACTTCTTTACTGTATGATATAATGTGTATCGCATGACATTTTTATAAGGTCACATAAAGCACAAAAATCACATTTAGTGGTACAAGTGTGTGAGTGATTATTACTCTGTTCTGTTCAGGGAGTTGTTATGTCATATTTCAACTTTTTACTCTGATTTAACTCAAATAATACAGTGTTAAACATATCATGGCCAGTTGCTCAAAAGTTGATTAGTGCAAACCGATGGTAAAATACCATGGAAACAATGAAATTTCTACTGTTTCCACGGTATCTATCCACTGATTAGTACTTAACAACTTTTGAGCAACTAGCCCCTGATGTCTTGACTCTTCCGGATTGACTGGGTCAATGACTACTTAAGCAATTATTGATTTGGCCAAGTTGCTGCTTTAATAAAGAAGGCGCATGCAAAAAATTTAACTCTGCATTCAACCTATGGTCAAAATATTCCATTAAGAAAATGTTTGGGTCAATTACTACTCAACCTAAGAAGAGCCTTGGATATGCGCATGTAAATACCATTTCGCACAAAATTCATATTTGTCCACTGCTGTCCTCTACCAGCCTAGGATAGGTACCAGCTGCCCTGAGATTCTGTGCATTCAAGTTTCTATAACTTAAGCTAGGTGAACTGTACATTCCATTCCGTTCTGACTGGACTTAAGTTTGAGCCAGCTGTACAGTCGACATGAACCTTAGCTTGAGAGGTTAGAGAGTTTCCAAAACTGGTCTCAAACTGGAATTAAATTCAACCCCAATTGAGAATTTTTCAATTCTGTTGATATGTTTACAACTGACTCTGTAAGTCAAAAGACTACAAAAGTGCATTTTCTGGATTCTTTTTTAAGGCTTATTTGTTTTATGACAGTAATTTATTTCCTTTACAGCTTATCAAAAGCAAATTTTTGTTATAAAGCATCACTGATGCTTATTTAAGTAGTCGTTATTTAAGAAGGATAATGTTTTTGATAATTTGTGGCTTAAAATCTTTTGGCTCAGTCATATACTGTATAAACCAGGCCTGTAGGCAAGGGGGGGGGGGTGCAAAGAGTGCCTTCGATAAAAAGGTCCACATTTTTTAATAGCAATTTCTTTTATCTTTTTTGCTGTGTTTATTTGTCTAGATTCAACTTGTCACCGTTCCATCATTTGGTACCTGTATAATTTTTAGAACAAGATCTTGTATTCGCCGATTTAATCATATGTAATATCGTCCAGACAAATGTTTTTCGCCACGTCCATGATGAGTTCTTGTTACCACTCTACAGCGATCAGTTTTTGTCAGACTTTATTAAAACTTGGTGGGACAAAGACGACCCCTATCGAAAATGGGGCACTGAAATCATGAAAAAAAGGGATTTTCAAGATATCTCCTAAACTAAGCAGAATTGAAAATGAAGATAAGCCTCGTCTATACTAGAGCATTTAAAGCCGCGTTTTACGGAGCCGTGTTTATGCGAACGCGGCTTTGCTATATTGTAGCGTCTACATTAGAATTGGAGAAGCCGGCTTTCGGTGGTAATAAAT
>JAYMFW010155048.1:0-32925 GCA_036785005.1 Tubulanus punctatus | reverse complement strand
CATATACCGCGCTTCGCTAGCCTTAGCGCAGTAGGCCTATGATATAGTCCGGTAGATGGGGTATTTTAGAAAATTTAGGAAGTGCCTGCGCCCATGGTTTGGTAATGGTTTGGCAGGTTTTTTCTCTAATGGTTAAATCTAGCGATTCTAATAATTATTCCAATTACATTGAAATACAAAACGTTGAAATACAGAAAAGAAATGCAACAACGCAAGAGTAAATTCTTTGCCTACTACGGCGTAAAATATTTAGTCTGATTGAGTTCGGCATTTTTCAGACCAAAATGGGAAATTTGACGTGACGTCATGAAGCTGCTTTTCCAACAGTTATGCCTAGTTTTGCACTTGGTTTAACTCTTGTACATAATTGTTTTAGAGAAAAGCACCATAAACTGGAGGATGTTGCATGCATCGTTTAGCATGAATATTGATTCAAAAATTGCGTGTATTTCGTTGGCGATGATTTGGTTAAAAAACACTACGTCCGATGATGTATACCCTGACATCACGTCATATGAAAAAGCCAAAACCATTTTATTCCGTACATTCGTTATCCGACGATTTTATCTTCTGTACCCGATATCAACGTACTGCCGCGTTTTGAATCTTTTATAGGCTGTATAAAAATACTGACCATAAAACGCCGTAAAAACCGATAACCGAGGTAGGACTCTGCTACCATCATTATCGCGTGTGTAGACATCGGGACAATCAATCCAGATAAAATGATCGAACCTTACGCATTACTGACTAGAGTTTTTGTTCCGTATTCTGGGCAGAAAATGCTAGAATTCTTCGTACCGTAAGATTCATGTTCGTTTTTACCCGCACAAAGCCGACTATCCATTTATCAATGGAGCGTGAGCCGTGTTTGGGGCGTGTCATTATGAAATAAGGAATAACGTTAAGACGGATTTCTCTATATAATCGATTTTACGCAACAAAACAGATCGCGTTTCGCGGGTAAATCCATGTCCGGAAATATGATGAATGAATGAAAACTATGGTGGCTGATTCGTGCCTTCACTGATCCTAACTTAAAGCTGAAAATACTTGTGGTGCCCCTGTAAAAACGGAATTCCGTTTTAGCGTTATTCTGGCACCTTTAGTTGCACACGACGTTATTTTCAGTAATGGTCCGAATCAGCCGCCATAGGAAATGGTTGACTCGAGGTAAACGCTTTATGATATGAAAAATATCTACAACGATCTATTAGTAAAGAATTGATTCGTGTTCCTGGTTTACTTTTTCTTTAACTGTAATAATGGTGATTGGTCCCAAAGGAGGCGCTACGGAATGTGTGTCTGACAGTCGTTGACAATGGATTATCTAACAAGAGATTCGCTTCGGCCATTTTTAGCTCTTTCTTTCGATAATCGAATTTCCATATTTTTCTAACTCCCTTTGACGCTAGTTGATATGTGGTAAAGTGTTTACGAGTTTCATTTTTTTCTCTTGAAAACATGCAATGCGATAAATCGAGTGGAACCAACCAACGCTCAATCTAAATGCCGAATATCTCAAAATCGAAAAACGATACGCGATTGTGCATGTCGCTATTGTTGAATTAGATATATATATTCGCCTACATCTAAAATATTTTCTAACTGAAAGTGCTTTGGGAAACTTTCATTTATTCGCGTGCATTTCAAGATCGTAAGTTTCCTTTTCCTGTAAATATTGAGAAATAGCGGTATTCACCAGAAAAGCACACACCCTTATCCAGTTTATGAACCTGATGTGAACTGCATTCAAAATCCAATGACATGTTACCAACCAGTAATCATGTAATTTGGATATGGTTCTATCATCGGAAATATACGCTGATTATCGTCAAGAGAATCGATCTCGTAAAATTATTCATAAGATTTTTAGCGATTTTTCCGCTGTAGACACCAGTTGACCTAAGCTGACCAGGAACGCAATGCAATGCAACTATAAACGCAGCCTCGAGTTAACCTCGGATCCAGCTAGATCTGCTTAGCTGAGACCCTATGGCATGGATATCCTGTCAAAATGGAAACATTCTTTTTGACGTGTCAAAATAAATATTTTTCATTATTTGAAACAACTTTTCGTTTCTTTGTAACACTTTTTGAAGAGTTATTTGACGCGTCAAAACATATCGTCAAACAAAAAAAACGAAACGTTGATTCATGGAAATGAAATGAGACAGTTTACAGTTTCTATCCGCCATTTTGTCAGGGTACCGAGGACCCCATTGTTGGGCAAATTTTTCGAATTTTCTTGAACAACTTTTTCGTGCGTGTTTTTAAATAACTTCGTCAGTCAATTATATAAAGGGATGAAATTTTCATCTTTCAAAACTGTGGATAATTACCTTTCGAATAATGTAAACTGGAATTTTGTACTTAACAACAATTAGAAAGAACGAAAAAGATAAATTTCGACACGTGAAATGATAAATGTATTTTGACAGAAAATCCACGAACTCTCCTCGGATGCATTAGTTTTGACAGGATATCCACGATATGTTTTGGCGCGTCAAATCACTCGTCAAAAAGTGTTACAAAGAAACGAAAAGTTGTTTCAAAGAAAAACATTGTTTCAAAGAATGAAAAATATATATTTTGAAACGTCAAAAATGATGTTTCCATTTTAGAAAATCTTAACTCATTGGAAAGGTACTGCTAGGATATTATAATCATCATCATCATCACTTTCATCGGGAAGAGGATACCACGACATCTTATCACTTCTTATCAGTACTCATCAAATTTACTCAACTTCAACTACGCAATTGTCATCTTATTGCGTTGAGTCTTTAACGAAAAGGCACATGCCAAACTAAAAAGGTACAGTATAATGACCATGGTATATATAATGCTTTTTTGAAAAAAAAATTAGGGAGCAAGAATCTACGTTTGAAACCAAATCTAAATTACATATTCAGAAGGATGCAAGTGGAAATGTTACAACAAAAATGAAAATAAACGCTTATATCTGACACAGAAACACGTGTACGCTGTAGTACCGCAAAGCATTTTTGGATTTTTGTTCAAATCACAGAATGTACAAAGCGTCATTTTTTCATAAAAAGTTACTATAATCAATGCTTACCAACGTATGGAGGCTACTTGTCCGGCTGGCCTTGTCCTCGAAATCTTTTATGTCCACTTCACTACAAGTCTATCGAGTCGTAGATTATACATTATGACGTCAATTATCCAGCCGAACATCGCATTATGAATTACTTCATACGGTTTCTGATATGACGCCAGGTCCATTATTCAAGTGAGCCGTGAATGCAGCAGGGGAGCCGGCACGTTAATCGGGAAATTGACTTATTTGTACAATGCCTGGCTATTTGCGAGCTTTGCCCCTGCAGCGATTGTCTGTTATATAATAATACATGTGCAGTTTTCCATAAATCGCGAGAAAAAACTGACAAGTCATTTATTATCGTGGGGTGGATGCAGCAGCGAACTACTTCACGTTCATATTTTTCCAATTATGAATGGTCCCACTGTTTCGTTTCTTTATTCTCAGGTAATTTGTGAATAGACGATCTCTGTGAAAATCACAATATAGTTGCATATTGAATGATTCAACTCAGGAGCGCAAAGTGTACGGTAACTTGATTAGATAGTGTTCTGATACTGATGCTAGGCTTGATTTGCATCTTTTGAGACTTCATCAAATGTGACATGTTGGTCGAAGATCTATCAAATAATTCAATTGAAGTTCATAAATTCATTGATTTAGGTTTTCCTAAACGTTGCAATTTTCTTGAACGTATCTTTTAACAACTTCAATTTTCATAAGAATCCTGATATTGACATAAGAACAAAAGAACTTGAAATACACATTTACCCAACATGTTTAAACGCATTTAAGAGGCGAGTGAGTAACTAAACCGATATCATTTTTGTCGGAACAAACATGATTTACTCAAATGACATAACGCTAACGGCAATAATCATAATCGTCTGAAAATTGTTATAAATTTTTTATGCAAACATCCCGGTCGGCAGATGTATGGTCTCACAGTCAACATAAATTAGAACGAGGGCATTAGAAACGATGGCCTTTTTTATTGGACTAGGAAATGACGTCGAAAGACGTCATTAGAGAGGTTCAGTAGCGGTATTGATACGTCATGAACTATTGTGTGACACGTCATTAACTATTGTGGGATTTCATAGAGGTCAGGAGTGAAATAGGTTAATTCACGAGAACTGACTTAATGAACTTTGTGCACTTAGTCCAAAACCTCAAAATAGGATCCACATCTGAATGTTTTTTAAAAGTTAATATAGCTTAGTTTTTGTAGAAGGATGAACAGCGTCACGAGTTATATGTGAACACTCAGATGCGATGTTTTCAGACTCGGTTCAGCAAACCTGTCAATTAAGAGACATTTGTATTCTCGAAGCCGATAGTTTTTCAAGGAATATTGGTTGTCCAATTTCGTGCCAATATTGATCCGAGTTAGTTTTGCTCCACTGACTAGATTATTGTCTGAGATTCAATGACCCATCTATCTGACTAAACCACGACTCATACTTATTTATTTATCTACAGCAGCCAATCACAGCCATTCCGGGCCGGATTCAAAGGCTATTAACGTTCCCCAAGATGAATTAACGTGGTACCAACGGTCTCTATTGGCCGAATCTGCCAATAACAGAGTCCTAAAATATAAACTAATCGTAATAGCAAATACATAAAGGTTTTAGATCATGTATAGCATATATCATCATATACCACGAACTTATAATTTAGTATTAGTAAAGTGTGCGTTTAATGGCTTAATACGACATAAATTTTGAAAAGTCTATAAGATTGTGACAACCCCTCCAGACATCTCACAGTAAGGCACGCAAAACCCGTAACGAAGGACCTCAACACAAATAGGTAGGTCAGAAGGCACAATAAAACCATTAAAGACCTTTGTGATAGGTGATACACATTTATCACTTGACTCTAGAATCTAGGAATATTAGTAGTTTCTCAATTTCTCTCCTTTTTCGGAGTGTCAAACAATCAATTTTTCACCAATTTTGATGAATCATCTGATGTTTCTCTGCAGACGTAGTAAACCGTTTTGAATACATCAATTACTTATCGAAGACAAGATGGATTTGAAACACAGATTGGTGTGGCTTTCCCTCCTAACTCTACTCTCGTGTTTGGCAGGTATTTATACTTCTCATATAATCTTAAAAATTGACTCATTTGATATGGGTAATATTTCGCATTTAAAAATATATGGCTTTTTCACTTTGTTTTAATAGCTATATTAGCGGAATCTGAAACAGCATCGACTGACGACGATTCTCCACAATCGACAGTTGAAGGAAAGGCATTTCATAGAGTTCGTGGCCAACGTGGACTAGCTGGATTAAAACCTATTAACACCCATCGAAGGGGAAGGAGAATTAGAAAACCAAGAAAACCAAAACTGAACATACCAGCTGCGAACATCCCAGCAATGCAACATTTTACAGGTGGATCTACTGGTCAAGTAATGAACCGCCCATCTCGTGTCAATCCAAATCGACAAAGATCCAAACATCCCGCGTTGATTTCGCCATCAAAGCGACCGACTGCTGTCAAAAAACCAGTAAAAAAGTTTCAAACTTCTATCTCCCTCCCTAATGTAGCGTCACTTCCTACCCAATTACTACAGCCTCTCCAGAATGCAAATATTCAGAAACCTAACACAGTTCCTCAGACCCACACTGCAAATTCCCAAAGCCATCGGCTAAGCGTAAACTCTCACTATAACCCGACCAAGGTTCAACAAACAGTGCGCAAACCGCATGAACCTAATACCGCCAAAGGGACACAAAAACCTACTTCAGTAAAACCAACTAACGCCTTGTCGTCACATAAAACGCAGAAGATTAAAGCATCATCGACCCAAACAAAAGAGCACGACCCTACAACTCTTGTATCCCAGCCACTGCCTGGAGAAAACCCACAAAAGATAAATGTACATAATCCAACCCCAAAGAATAATGAGCATTTTGCCGCTCCACCTACGCAACAGCAGCTAATGCAAAATGATTACGGCACATCTTCTTTCAATAATGCTGCCGAACAGTTCCAACATTATCAACATAATCCCAATGGTCCAATAAACCCTCTGCTCCAATCAAGAAATGGTCTACCATTGGATCAAATGACTTATCAGCCTCAAATACACAATTCCTATGAAAACCAACCCACTCCTGGTCAATTCATGAACACTCAGACTTCCCAATATGCGCCCACACAACTAGATAATTTAAATACACAACAATTCTCTGGCACAATACAGCAACCTCAACAAATCATGCCGCAACCTTCTCCTTATCAAAATTATTCGCCTACAATGTACCAAAATACTGCAGCCCAAGATGCTACGCCTCGTCAATATATAAACCCTGAAACACAAGGCAACAACATGGTCTTCGGAATGAATAATCCATCGGTTCCAGAAAACATACCTCCACAATTCCAAAATTATGGCGCCCCAGTACAAACCCCTCACCTGCCACCCGCCATGTCACCACAATACCAAAGTCCAGCTGTACAGGGAGAATTCCAGCCCGGGCCTTTTCAAAAAAACATGGGAGTTTACCAGCCGCCACAACAGGGTCCAACCGAGTATCAGAATTACCAATTTCCTCAAGCACAACAATTTCAGGAATTTCCAAATCCTCAACTTTACAATTCCCCTCAAGAAAGTTATAGGCCACCAACTGCCCAAAACTTCTATGATGTATCTCAGCGCCAGACCAATAACTTTCAAGCCCCACAAAATTATCAAGGATACTCATTCCAAAACGGTAATCCTGTTGTTAATAATGGTCTCAATGATTTATACGGTCCAAACCAAAATGTCCATGGTTATCAACAAGACATGTATGAGCCTTCTGGTCCTAATTCATACAGCCCCGACAACAACATCTCGGGGCGCATGGACGACGTGGACGATGAGAACGATGGTGACGATGAGAACGATAAGGACGATGATGAAAAGGACAAGGCTAAAGAAGAATGAGAAACTGGCGCTTACTAAATCACTTATTTTCGTATTTTAAGTCTTAAATGATGCACGATTTTAACAAAATATATCACGAATAATCAAATATCATTTAACAGATAATGAAATAGTTGTGTAAAGAATTCCCTATAATGTGCTTTTTTCCAATAAGGAAAAATAAACTTTACTCATTGAATCCAAAACCGCATCTTTTTTCGTCGAGGTCTTGTCAAGGTTTCTTGGTCCAAATATAGCAAGGACGCACGGTTTCAGGAATTTTCCACGATTTCGGAATCTTAAAAGACCTTTATCAATTGC
Source organism: Tubulanus punctatus (assembly GCA_036785005.1). NCBI lineage: Eukaryota > Metazoa > Nemertea > Palaeonemertea > Tubulaniformes > Tubulanidae > Tubulanus > Tubulanus punctatus. The sequence goes on along the minus strand of JAYMFW010155048.1, from coordinate 25,612 downwards.
CACTACCCACAGAATTTGTAAAGTAATGGCACTCATAGGACAGTGCAGGATAAAGTATACAATTTTCTCAATTTGTTGTATCCGGTCATTTTGATAACGCAAATTGATTTTGTACATCAACACTTTCCTTATTCTCGATAACTGGATTAAGCAAGGGATCTTTCGTAAGAGTAAACTACGGACATGGCGAACTCGGACTTTTGTCTAACTGCACAAAAACCATATTATTATTTTCTGAGTTCCTGTTTAATTCAATACTGAAAATTACACTTAATCCAGACTTCGCCTAACTAGGACAAAATACCCAGTCCCATTTTGTACGAGTTAGGCGAGGTTTACTGTACATACGATATAAAACTATACCCGATTAAACTGCTAAAAATCCATTTAAAAAGAGTCAGATCAAACAACAGTTGGTGTGTCAGGTGTTTAGGCAATTTCTTAGGCGCGAAGGAGGATACATTTTCATATTATCGATATGTTTATCGCAATGTGATGAACAGGTGTACTTAATAGTCGATATACCCTTATTCATCCGTCTTGAAAAAAAAACACTTTATCCAGGATATAAACAAGTTTTAGAGCATTTCTGTCAAAGTATCGTGTTAAAATACAGCATGAAGGAATATAAGATTTGTATGGATGACTCGTTTTTTCAATCGTCAGTATGTTACTAGGTATAGAATATTTTAAATCGATTTGTATCATCGCCGTTATACAGACGTCACACCTTATTGCGAACATTTTATAAATCATTGTAACGTCGGGAAAATCAGTAGCATTTGGAATAAACTCTAGAACTAACGAGAACTGGATGTATTAGGTAAGCGCTTCATTCATAAACCTTAACTACACGGATGTAAACAATGACACCAACGTCTAAGAAAGGTTAATGACGTAGAAACTATTCAATAAATTGCAAATCATCAGATTCTGAATATTTCAAAAAGAACAAATGGCTTATAGTTAACTCTATCTTCTTTGATTACAGAATGACTAGGAGTATTCTACTGATCTTCCTCTTGTTTATCTGCGAGGGTAGGATATTATTTTTCATTTTATCGATACTGCTTCGAAAAATCATTTCCATTGTAAATCAGAGGAATATCTTTATTGTTCCTCGTACATTCGTACACAGAAATCCATGAAATCAAAAACTTCAATCCAAAATAAATTGTAGTTTTTCTATTCATGCCCTTAGAATTCCAAGCGGCTCCAGTCGATTCCTTGGATAAGGCAGGGCTAAACCAAGGTATGTTTCAGGTAGAAATTATATAACAATCACGTAGAAAGTATCCCATAGTGAAAATAGGTCACTGCTTTTCTAGATGAAGGCGATAACGTTATCATGGGCAAAGCAGATTTTGGAATGGAAACCGCAGGCAAAGCCTTTAGACCAGTACAAATGGGTATACGTAGACCAACGATAATGCGGCCTATGGTACCTCGGGGAGGACTGAGATCAGCTGCTGTACGACGGCATATGGCGCAAAGATTGTGGTCTAATCGGAATGGAAATTGGAGACGAATTATACACGTAAAACCACCTGTGAAATCAAGAAAGCATAACAGGACACCTTCTTCTCATGCGGCGAAACCTAATGCAGCACCTGTAAAGTCAACATCTACTGCAACAAAGCCCAACACGGCACCTGTAAAATCTACATCTCCTGCAGCAGAGCCCAACACAGCACCTGTGAAACCAACATCTACTGCAACAAAGCCCAATACGGCACCTGCAAAGTCAACATCTGCCGCAGCAAAACCTAACACAGCACCTGTTAAATCAACATCTACTGTAACGACGCCAAATACGACACCTGAAAAATCAACATCTACTGCAACAAAACCTAACACAGTACCTGTTAAATCAACATCTACTGCAGCAGGGACCAATACGGCACCTGTAAAAGCAACATCTACTGCAGCAAACCATAACACGGCACCTGTTAAATCTGCTTCTCGTGCAGCAAAGCCTAACACGGCACCTGTGAAATCGACGACTACTGCAGCAAAACCTATCACGCCACCTGCAAAATCTGCTTCTCACGCAGAAAAGCCTAACACGGCACCTGTGAAACCAACATCTACTGCAGTAAAACCTAACACGGCACCTGTAAAATCTGCTTCTCATGCGGCAAAACCTAACACGGTACCTGTAAAATCAGCTTCTCATGTAGCAAAACCTAACACGGTACCTGTAAAATCTGCTTCTCATGCGGAAAAACCTAATGTGGTACCTGTAAAATCTGTTTCTCATGCGGCAAAACCTAACACGACACCTGTAAAATCTGCTTCTCATGCGGCAAAACCTAACACGGTACCTGTAAAATCTGCTTCTCATGCGGCAAAACCTAACACGGCACCGGTAAAATCTGCTTCTCATGTGGCAAAACCTTACACGGCACCTGTTAAATCTGCTTCTCGTGTGGCAAAGCCTATCATGGCACCCGTGAAATCGACATCTTCTGCAGTAAAACCTAACACGGCACCTTTAAAATCTACTTCTCATGCGGCAAAACCCAACACGGTACCTGTAAAATCTACTTCTCATGCGGCCAAACTTAAAACAGCACCTGTAAAATCTACTTCTCATGCGGCCAAACTTAACACGGCACCTGTAAAATCAGCTTCTTATGTGGCAAAACCATACATGGCACCTGTAAAATCTACTTCTCATGCGGCCATACTTAACACGGTTCCTGTAAAATCTACTTCTCATGCGGCAAAACCTAACACGGCACCTGTAAAATCTACTTCTCATGCGGCCAAACCCAACACGGTACCTGTAAAATATGCTTCTCATGCGACAAAACCTAACACGGCACCTGTAAAATCTACTTCTCATGCGGCCAAACTTAACACGGCACCTGTAAAATCAGCTTCTTATGTGGCAAAACCATACATGGCACCTGTAAAATCTACTTCTCATGCGGCCATACTTAACACGGCACCTGTAAAATATGCTTCTCATGCGACAAAACCTAACACGGCACCTGCAAAATCTACTTCTCATGCGCCAAAACCTAACACGGTACCTGTAAAATCTGCTTCTCATGCGGCAAAACCTAACACGGCACCTGTAAAATCTGCTTCTCATGCGGCAAAACCTAACACGGCACCTGCAAAATCTACTTCTCATGCGCCAAAACCTAACACGCTACCTGTAAAATCTGCTTCTCATGCGGCAAAACCTAACACGGCACCTGTAAAATCTACTTCTCATGCGGCAAAACCTAACACGGTGCCTGTAAAATCTGCTTCTCATGCGGCAAAACCATACACGGCACCTGTAAAATCTACTTCTCATGCGGCAAAACCTAACACGATGCCTGTAAAATCTGCTTCTCATGCGACAAAACCTAACACGGCACCTGTAAAATCTACTTCTCATGCGCCAAAACCTATCACTGTACCTGTAAAATCTACTGCTCATGCGCCAAAACCTATCACTGTACCTGTAAAATCTGCTTCTCATGCGGCAAAACCTAACACGGTACCTGTAAAATCTGCTTCTCATGCGGCAAAACCTAACACGGCACCTGTAAAATCTGCTTCTCATGCGGCAAAACCTAACACCGTACCTGTAAAATCTGCTTCTCATGCGGCAAAACCTAACACGGTACCTGTAAAATCTGCTTCTCATGCGGCAAAACTTAACACAGCACCTGTAAAATCTGCTTCCCATGCGGCAAAACCTAACACGGCACCTGTAAAATCTGCTTCTCATGCGGCAAAACCTTACACGGCACCTGTAAAATATACTTCTCATGCGGCCAAACTTAACACAGCACCTGTAAAATCAGCTTCTCATGTGGCAAAACCATACATGGCACCTGTAAAATATAATTCTCATGCGGCCCTACTTAACACGGCACCTGTAAAATCTACTTCTCATGCGGCCAAACTTAACACGGCACCTGTAAAATCTGCTGCTCATGCGGCAAAGCCTAACATGGCACCTGTAAAATCTACTGCAGCGAAACCTAACAAGGCACCTGTCAAAGCAACATCTACTGCTGCAAAACATAATACAGTGGCACCTGCCAAATCTGCTTCTCATGCGGCAAAGCCTTATATGGCACCTTTAAAATCTACTGCAGCAAAACCTAACACAGCACCTGTAACATCGGCTTCTCATGCGACAAAACCTAACATAGCACCTGTCAAATCAACATCTACTGCAGCACAACCTAACAGAGAACCTGTGTCTTCTACTCAAACAATGCCTAACGTAGCATCCCCTTCAACTATCGCAAAACCAATGACACCAACTTCCTCTACACCTAACCCTAGTGATGGCTTGTCATTGACATCCACCCCTGAAGCAAAAGAAGTTCTAGGTCATGATGTTCCACAGACAACGTCAGTTAAAGACGGTACGATGCCACTTACGCCAGATTACGCACAATACCAACCAACAGCATACCCTGGAAATGGACAGTATAATTATCCAAACTACAATTACTATCCCTATCCAAATGACTACAATGGTAATGTATACTCCCAATACGGATATCCATATTACACCCAATACCAAAGTGGTTCAGCGCCTTATAACTATTATAGAAATCCAGTATACAGTAACTACCAATCACAAAATGTTAATTCTGGTGCTTTTAATAAGCAAGTCCCGCTACCACAACAAGGTTATAACGTATATGGAACGTCAAATGAAGCATTTACTGGTGGCGCTGGAAATCAAGAACAATTCGCACCGCATAATGGACACACAATGCCAATGAATTACCATAACATTCCACCCCCGCAGCAAGGTATGATGCAGCCAAACTATCAAGCCAATCAAAACAGACAGTACATTCCAATAGAGCAAGCTCCTAATCCCTATAGTGGCCAACAGTATAGTGCCTCACCAAACACCGGCAATAATTTTCTGCCTCCGAGTGGAGACTATCCAACTTCCACTTATGGTCAAAATATTCCTATTCAGCAACTTAACCCAAAAGGCCAGCTAAATGGTCAAAACATCCCGCTGGAACAGCAAAATGTTCCAAAGTATCCATATGTACAGCAATTTTCACCAAACAGTCCTAATGGTTTAACTGGTGGTCGAGACATTCAATTTGACCAGCAAATCCCGCCATCTCATGGCCAAGGCATTCCAATGCAACACCGAATCCCGCCGGGGCAAATGAATGAACCTAACATTCCTTTTGAGCAACACAATTTACCACCTCAAGGCCAAGGCATTCCAATGCAACACCTAATCCCACCGGGTCAGATGAATGAACCTAACATTCCTTTTGAGCGACATGATTTACCACCTCAAAGTCAAGGCATTCCACTGCAACCCCAAATCCCACCGGGGCAAATGAATGGTCCTAACATTCCTTTTGAGCAGCAAAATTTACCACCTCGAGACCAAGGCATTCCAATGCAACACCAAATCCTACCGGGGCAAATGAATGGTCCTAACATTCCTTTTGAGCAGCAGAATTTACCACATCAAGGCCAAGGCAATCCAATGCAACACCAAAGCCCAGTGGGACAAATGAATGGTCCTGATTTCGTTTATCCAGAGTATCAAGTATCTATGGGAAGAAGTGAAGACCTGACGAGTATTGATGAAGAAGCAGAGGTCGATAAGAGTACTAAAAACCCTCGGAAATCAGAAGACGTTAAAGAAAAGTGAGAAGACACCACTGGAAATGACTAATTGGTCTATCTAGCTAAATATAACTATTTTTGTCATAGTTTGATGGTAGAGGGATAATTGTAAACTATACTTTTGTTTCCATACATTCGGTCTTCGAGACTTGTATGTGATGAATAAAGTGTGGTGTGTTTAGTATTTGTTAAGTTTTGGTTTTAAAATTTCTTTTTGTGAAATTGAAATTTCAAGAAGTCACACAGGTTGTTAGGATTGACACGACATACAATGACTTTGAATCAAGAGAGCCACTATAATAAAGATTGATTTATCAGGATTGGTTCGATGTGTCTTCCGATCAGTTGAATCTGAATAAGTGTCAACTTAAAAACGACCTATATTTTACGCACTAAGTTCTAGGATGCTTATATTCACGACTCAGCTAAGATAGATATAAGCACGTGACCAAGTTTTATTTTCATCTAACGTAGTCGTTCAACGTTTCATTGCTTATTTGTGCTTATTTATAACATTATGCAAGCTATCATGGGAAAGATCCAGTCTTTATATCAATATTCGAATATGCGAGAGGCCTTCATGTGATGTTTAAAAAGTAATTTATGATATCCATCATGTCTAAAACAAGGATAAAACAAGGACATATATAATCTACCATGAGTTATAGGTGAGAATACGATTTTCTGTGGCGAATGAGGTTTTCTCATTCACCAAGAAAACCTCACGTCACAGAAAATCGTATTCTCACCTACCGCGAGTGGAAGATTTTAGTTCTTCCTGTCGACATAATTTGATATTTTTACTATGATTTTGTCGATTTAAACCAGTGCGACAGAGTGGGTGGACACGTTTTTATCTAGGGTTCGTATTTTGCGTGTTACGATTTTAAAAACAATTTCCCATTCGTGGGTTATTGGGTAATGAATAACAAACAAGGGCGGATCAATGGGGTCGGTGTAGGGGGTCCACTCATGAAAAGGGTAACCAATCTGAAAAAGGGCACACCATCTGGAGCGAGCACCGAAAACGCGAAGCATTATGAGGGGTGTCTGGGAGAACTGACTTTTTATTGAAGGTGAGCAAATTCCCTGAAGTACAAAATCCTCAATTAGAAAGAAGAAATGGAAAATATTTTATGACAAATATTTTAAAGGGTATACCCCTGGACTCCCCCCCCCCCTAAACCCGCCCTTGGCATATACTTATAATGGAAATCTTATTTTTGGAATTCTTCAATTCACGAAACAAGTTATTAGAAGTAAATCGAATTATCAATTCAGCACGGAACATTATATCTCAGTAATGTATTCTGTCCGCTGCTGAACATCTGATATTGACACCACTGTGCGATTTTTCTGACATTTCAATGAAATATAATTTCAGGGATATATCGAAGTAACGGAGACCTGAAATTTATGAAATGTCATAGGACTCAATCTAAAATGTCAAATGTAAATAAAGGAGAGAGGAGGGGGAGAACGCAGTTGGCATCTAAGAGATATCAAATGAGGATTAACTTTATTTCATTGTATAACTGCAATGGCAATATCATTTGTGACTTCATTTCTGCCTGCCTCCGTATTGGTAAGTTGCAAGTATAACCTTTCTTTCACCAAAACCTCTGTGTTTTGGATATATTACATCCCAAAAATTTCCAGAAATGAGACGTTCACTGATAATGAGAAGATTATGAATTGACACGACACTCACGACTCTTCTCGTGTTTCCGAATGATAGAAGTAAAGTCAATTAGTTTTACGGATGGAATATAAAAAGAAATGTTACCGTTTCGTGTGTATTCAGTTTTTGGCTATAAAGAAGAAGATAAAGGTTACTACGTCAGAATATTAGCATTTGCAGCCTGTATAGGAAGAATCATAGTGTTGCACGAAATTGTTACATGTCTTTGGAGCATCGAGGCGTTGTATTCTGGGTTTCGTACATACCCATGTCTCTTTCACAGGGTTAGAAATGAGAAAAAAAACCCTGGCCCTCCATCTTATCTGCTGGCCCTCGAATTATAAAATTCAAAATTTACTGAACTTAGTGAGATAATAATTCTATTCTTATTTCATAGTATTGTAATATGAAATCAACGTTTTTATCAGCTAAAATTCCTGACAGTAAGACAAAAATGATCCCATCATGTTGTTTTGTCTTCCAGGCTTTTGGGCACTAGGCCTATATCAATTCTACGTCCTTGGGAAAATCTTACTGGCCCGATGGGCTAACAGAACATGAATTTCGATGGCCCGAAGGAAAATCCACTGGCCTCGGGCCAGCGGGCAAACGCTTATTTCAAACCCTTTTTCAGCTATCTTGTCGGTTGGTTGTCAGACAAATTTGGAAGGCGTTCGATTACTCTCATCTTGCATGCTATCCAGTCTGTAGCTGCTTTGCTGTTTGGACTATCTCCGAATCTGATAGTTGCATTCACCAATCGCTTCATAAGTGGTGCAGCTGGCTGTACGAAGTAAAAACCATCAGTCGGTTTTTTTTTAAAATCTAATATCAACCATTTTCTTCAAACGTGCGTATTTTCTTCAGGATTATTTGGAATTGCAAAGGCTATCATCTATGGATTGTCCAATGACTCAAATCAAGGAGCATACATTTCAATGATGGTTTTCGGATTTGAGTCAGGAAAAATGCTCGGACCAACCATTTCAGGTATTATTGCGAATTATTGCTTGTGCGTCTACCTTAAATCTTATAGGAAGTTCATATTATCACAAAAGGTGGCACTGTCGTCAACTTTTACATTTCCCCAATTTTAATGAAACTCCATATAATGGTAGTTTTATGTTTTGCCTTATACACTGCACCTTGACTACGAATGCAGAAAACTCGTTATCGCTACTTTGCAGCTATACTTTGATCTATTACCTTTTTCTATATAGAGTAGCAACCTAAGTTGTCAGACACCAAGTCGTCTGACAAGTTTGCATTTCATTAACTAATCTTTGGGGATTTTCCTTTCAGGAATTTTAGTCCAGCCGGTTGAGCAATATCCAAATGTTTCTCATCAGGAGGGTTTTTCACCAAGTTTCCTTTCTTTCTTGCGTGTTTACCAGTGTTCATGTTACATGTCTTATCGATCATTCATGCTTACATTCATCTGCCTGAGACGCGACTCAAAAAGCAAGTACACTGCTACCGTCCAATTTTCAATAGAATTGTATTCGTATTTATTGTCGTTTTGAATCATCAGATTGCAGCTCCAAGATGAAAACGTTGTGCTTTATTCGCGTTGTTCTACAGAAGTTCTCTTGTCATGCCTTTGTCAGTATAGGCTTCGCATGTATCGAGATACCCGCCATATCACCACAATTCCAAAGTCCAGCTGTACAGGGAGAATTCCAACCCGGGCCTTTTCAACAAAACCTGGGAGTTTACCCTCCACCACAACAACAGGTTCCAACCGAGTTTAAAAATTACCAATTTCCTCATCCTCAAACACAACAATTTCAGGAATTTCCAAATCCTCAACTTTGCAATTCCTAATTAAATCCTTCCCCTCAAGAAATTTATAGGCCACCGACTGCCCAAAACGCCCGTGATGTGACTCAGCGCCAGACCAATAACTTTCAGGCCCCACATAATTATCAAGGATACTCATTCCAACAACAAAACGGCAATCCTGTTGTTGATAATGGTTTCAATGATTTATACGGTACAAACCAAAATGTCCATGGTTACCAACAAGACATGTATGAGCCTTCTGGTTTTTATCCATACAACCCCGACAACTGCAACTCAGAACGCATGGACACGACATGGATGATGAAGACGATGAGAACGAACGATAAGGGCGATGATGAAAATGACAAGGCGAAAGAAGAATAAGAAACTGGCGTTTACTAAATCACTTATTGTCGTATTATAAGCCTTAGATAATGCACGATTTTAACGACAGACTTCATGTCTGATAATGAAATAGTTGTGTAGTGCTTTTGTCCAATAAGGTAAAATAAACTTTACTATAATGAATCCAACAACGCATCTTTTTTCGTCAGGGTCTTGTCAAGGTTTATTGGTCCAACTATAGAAAATGACGCACGGTTTTGGGTGATCAAAAGTACGATGAAACCCAGGATTTTTCCACGATTTTGAAATCTTAAAGGATCTACTCGCAGCACTTGTTAGTGATGAGAATTTAAGATTATTGGACAGTGTAGGATAAATTATGCAATCTTCTTAATTCGTTGTATCAGGTCATTTTGACAACGCAAATTTATTTTATACTTCAGCGAACAATAACTAACAGGACATTACATGACAACACTTTCCTTATTCTCGATAACTGGATTAAAGGGGATCTTTTATATAAAGTAAACCTCGGTCGATTCTAGGAAATCACCCCACTAGGAAAAATAATTCCACAAAAACAATATTATTATTTTCTGAGTTCCTGTTTATTTCAATACTAAAAATTACGATTTAACACAGTTATGGCCTGATTAAACCGCTAGAGCTAAAAATCCAATTAAAAAGAGTAAGATCAAACAAATGTTGGCGTGTCAGGTGTTTAGGCAATTTCTTACGCACAAAGGCGGAACATTTTCATATTTTTGAAATGTTTATCGCAATGTGACAAACAGCCTACCTAACAGTCGATACATCCTTATTCATCCGAATTGGAAAAAATACTTTGTCCAGGATATGAACAAGTTTTAGAGCATTTCTGTCAAAGTATCGTGTTAAAATGCATCAAGAAGGAATAAAAGATTTGTATGGGTGACTCCTTTTATCAACTCGTTATACAGACGTCACACTTTATTGCAAACAGTTTATTAATCATTGTAACGTCGGGAAAATCAGAAACATTTGGAAAAAACTCTGGAACTAATGAGAACTGGATGTATTAGGTAAGCGTTTCAATCATAAATCTAAACTACGCAGATATAAACAATGATACCAACGTCTGAGAAAGGTTAAACGACGTAGAATCTATTCACTAAACTGAAAAGTATCATCAAATTCTGAATCTTTCAAAAATAACAAAGGTTTATGGTTAACTCACTATATTCTTTCATTACAGAATGACTAGAAGTATTCCTCTGATCTTCCTCTTGCTTATCTGTGAGGGTAAGATCTTATTTTTCATGTAATCGATACCGCTTTGCAAAATCATTTCCGTTGTAAATCAGAGGAATAACTTTATTGTTCCCGTACAGTTGTTGTACACAGAAATCCATGAAACCAAAAACTGTTATCTAAAGTGAATTGTAGTTTTTTTTCATCATACCCTTAGAATTCCTAGCGGTTCCAGTCGATTCCTTGGATAAGACAGAGATAAACCAAGGTATGTTTGAAGTAGAAATTATATAACAATCATGTAGAATGTATCCCATAGTTAAAACACATCACTGCATTTCTAGATGAAGGCGATAACGTAATCATGGGCAAAGCAGATTTTCTAATGGAAACCACAGGCAAAGCCTTTAGACCAGTACCAATGGGTATACGTAGACCAACGATAATGCGGCCTATGGTATCTCAGGGAGGGCTGAGATCAGCTGCTGTACGACGGCATATGGCACAAAGATTGCGGTCTAATCGGAATGGAAACCGGAGAAAAAAGCATAACAGGGGACATTCTTCTCATGCGGCGAAACCTAATGCAGCACCTGTGAAATCAATATCATCTGCAGCAAAACCTAACACGGCACTTATGAAATCTACTTCTCATGCGGCAAAACCTTACACGGTACCTATTAAATCTGCTTCTCGTGCGGCACTGCCTAACATGGCACCTGTAAAGTCTACTGCAGCAAAACCCTACAGACAACCTGTGAAATCAACATCAATTGCGGCACTGCATAATATGGCACCTGTAAAATCTACTGCAGCAACACCTTACAGACAACCTGTGAAATCAACATCTATTGCGGCACTGCTTAACATGGCACCTGTAAAATCTACTGCAGCAAAACCTTACAGACAACCCGTGAAATCAACATCTATTGCGGCACTGCCTTATATGGCACCTGTAAAATCTACTGCAGCAAAACCTTACAGACAACCTGTGAAATCAACATCTATTGCGGCACTGCATAATATGGCACCTGTAACATCTACTGCAGCAAAACCTTACAGACAACCTGTGAAATCAACATCTATTGCGGCACTGCTTAACATGGCACCTGTAAAATCTACTGTAGCAAAACCCTACATACAACCTGTGAAATCAACATCTATTGCGGCACTGCATAACTTGGCACCTGTAAAATCTACTGCATCAAAACCCTACATACAACCTGTGAAATCAACATCTATTGCGGCACAGCATAATATGGCACCTGTAAAATCTACTGCAGCAAAACCTTACAGACAACCTGTGAAATCAACATCTATTGCAGCACTGCTTAACATGGTACCTGTAAAATCTACTGCAGCAAAACCCTACATACAACCTGTGAAATCAACATCTATTGCAGCACTGCTTAACATGGCACCTGTAAAATCTACTGCAGCAAAACCTGACAGACATCCTGTGAAATCAACATATATTGCGGAACTGCCTAATATGGCACCTGTAAAATCTACTGCAGCAAAACCTTACAGGCAACCTGTGAAATCAACATCTATTGCGGCACTGCTTAACATGGCACCTGTAAAATCTACTGCAGCAAAACCCTACATACAACCTGTGAAAACAACATCTATTGCGGCACAGCATAATATGGCACCTGTAAAATCTACTGCAGCAAAACCCTACAGACAACCTGTGAAATCAACATCTATTGCGGCACTGCTTAACATGGCACCTGTAAAATCTACTGCAGCAAAACCCTACCTACAACCTGTGAAATCAACATCTATTGCGGCACAGCATAATATGGCACCTGTAAAATCTACTGCAGCAAAACCTTACAGACAACCTGTGAAATCAACATCTATTGCAGCACTGCTTAACATGGTACCTGTAAAATCTACTGCAGCAAAACCCTACATACAACCTGTGAAATCAACATCTATTGCGGCACTGCTTAACATGGCACCGGTAAAATCAACTTCTACCGAGCAGCAGAATTTACTACCTCAAGACCAAGGCATTCCAATGCGACACCAAATCCCACCGGGACAAATGAATGGTCCCAACATTGCTTTTGGGCAGCATAATTTACCACCTCAGGGCCAAAGCATTCCAATGCAACACCAAAGCCCATCGGGACAAATTAATGGACCTACCATTCCATTTGAGCAGCAGAATTTACCACCTCAAGACCAAGGCATTCCAATACAACAGCAAATCCCACCGGAACAAATGAAAGGTCCCAACATTGCTTTTGGGCAGCAGAATTTACCACCTCAAGACCAAGGCATTCCAATACAACACCAAATCCCACCGGGACAAATGAATGGTCCCAACATTGCTTTTGGGCAGCATAATTTACCGCCTCACGGCCAAAGCATTCCAATGCAACACCAAAGCTCACCGGGACAAATTAAAGGACCTAACATTTCATTTGAGCAGCAGAATTTACCATCTCAAGACCAAGGCATTCCAATGCAACACCAAATCCCGCCAGGACAAATGAATGGTCCTAGCATTCCTTTTGAGCAGCAGAATTTACCACATCAGGACCAAGGCATTCCGATGCAACATCAAAGCCCACCGGGACAAATGAATGGTCCTGCTTTCGTTTATTCAGAATATCAAGTACTTATCGGAAGAAGTGAATACCTGTCGAATATTGATAAAGAAGCAGAGGCCGGTAAGAGTTCTAAAAACCCTCGGAAGTGAGAAGACGTTAGAGAAAAGTCGCAAACCAACATTGGAAATGACTAATTGGTCTTTCTAGCTAAATATAACTAGTCTTGTGTTGTCATAGTTTAATGGTAGAGGGATTATTGTAAACTATACTATTATTTCCATACATTATGTCTTCGAGACTTGTATGTGATGAATAAAGTGTGGATGGTTTAATATTTGTTAAGTTTTTGTTTTATAATTTCTTTTTTGTGAAATTGAAATTTCAAGGAATCTTTCGATCAGTTGAATTTCATTAGTATACAAAATGACTAAATGACTTTAGGTTATTAGAGTTTCTGCTTTTCGGCAGAACCTCTATTATTATTGTCGTGTCTATTATTCTACGGACTTTCAAACAGAAAAACCTCCAAAAGTCATAGTCCTCCTTCATTTCTTAACGAATTAACTTGAAACTTCGCATAAATCATATTGATACTCGTCGTCACAGCTAAGGGATTTTTTATATTCGCAGCCGTTTGGGCTTGAGAGGGGTCTGAAATGTCCAAAAACGTCGTTTTTGGAGTGTTTTTGATCAGAAAACCTCCAAAAGTCATAGTCCTCCCTCATTTCTTAACGGATTTACTTGAAACTTCCCATATACCTAAATCATATCGATACGCACGGTTAAATGAACGGTTTTTTGATAATCGCAGCTGTAAGGGCCACAGAGGGGTCTAAATGTCCAAAATCCTCGTATATTTCTGACATAATATAGGTATTAACCGCTCACGCTTGTGAACAGGACAACAATAGCACAATACTTGAGCTTAGGTATTCAAACTTTTATCGTCATATCTCCCGATATTTCATAACAAGTCCTCCATGGGACAAAGGTACAGCGTCAGTTGTTAGAATTGCAGGCCCGCGATCGAATCTGGGCTGGGACGGGTATTTTCGTATTAAATTTTTTAAAATTTCTATTACATCCATATTTACCCTATTAATGAATTAATTCGACACTATTCAGCCAAATAATGGGATAAATGTCCATTTATTCTTTCATCGATTTTTCAAACATAAGTTACTACTAAACTTTAACAATGAATTATCAACTGATAGGTTGATAACTACACAGGTTTGAATCACAGTAGCCAACTTTCTTATGACCTATTTGATATCACCGGAGGATTTTGATCGTGTTACTGGTACCAAATACATGGACATGGACATGGGTGAGAGAACCTCGTTATTCAAGATTGACATTATACCTGGTGACAAAATACAGGGATTAAGTGCACTAGTGAATATATTCAGTCTTGCGTACCGGCATTTAAAATTCCAAGTTTATCTTTACTATCACACAAAGACCCCCGTAAGCCAGAGGTGAGTCATTGGATGATTATAATGTGGGCCTGGGATCGAAACTGGATAGGGGCACATTATCTCGGATTTCAATTTTCAATACTTTTATATAACCACATGGTTACCAGTATGCCTACCTTGATTATAATTTTAACCCAGTGGCAGAAAATAGTTTTGCAGCTATGTTTGTTATTATTTTCATTATTCAGGTCGACTATAGATGTTTCTATAGATCGGGGAATTACACAAATGAAATTAGAAATGATATGTTTACGCTTAGTATTGCATTATCTGTTTGTCAACTTAAAAACGACCTATATTTTACACACAAAGTTCACCATGTAGTAAAAAACTTATCATTGAAGAAATCACTTTAAATCGTGTAGTGTCGCAAAGATTTGGGTAATCTGAAATGAATTCAGTTTTTTTTGGACCAATGATCTAGGATTCTTACATTCACGACTCGGCTAAGATGGATATAAGCACGACCAAGCCGTCATTTTGTAGTCGCGCTATAACTGGAATAAAAACTATGTTTCGTCTGACAGATGGCAGAGCAACTCCACTCGACTGGAAAGTTGTAGGCGTGTTATTTTCATCTACCGTAAGTCGTTGTCACATATTCAATGTTTCATTGCTAATTTGTGCTTATTTGTAACAATATACAAGCTATCATGGGAAAGATCCAGTTGTTGCATCAATATTCGAATAGGCAAGAGGCCTTCGTGTAATGTTTAAAAGGTATTTATGATATCCGTCATGTCAAAAACAAGGATAAAACAAGGACATATATAGTTTCAGGGGCGGATCTAGGGGGGGTGTCCGGGGGGGTTCGGAGATACATTTTACAAAAAAATGGCACTGAAAAATAATCTTTTTCTTTTATTTCACCATACCTCAATGCTTTTAAAAATGCTTTCATACATTCCATTAAATGTATTGATGAAATTACCCCAGAATGCGTCTCCAAGCATCATTCATTACCAAAATTTTCCAGGGGCAGGACCCGGAACCCCCCGAACCCAGACCCCCTCAATGACTACGGGAATCCCAGAAAAAGTATTTTTTAGTATGGGACGGGACTCGAGACTGAAGAGCTAACAATAACCGCGTAATACTAACAGCACTTTTATAGTACCGGTGTAAACAAATCTGAAAAAAGAATCACAAAGATTGTTTTAATGATCGATTTTGGTATTTATTTGTAAAAAAATGCTTTTATCCATTCCATAGATGTATTGCTGAAATTGCCCCCAGAATGCGTCTCCAAGCATCTTTCATTTCAAAATTTTCCAGGGGAGGGCCCCCGGCCCCCCTTATTGACTTCGCACCTTCGGTGCTCGTCAATGACGGCTCATTAATGTCCCAAATAAGTTGCCATTGCACCCCCAAAACGGTATGGCTATACGAGCCTGGCCCCCGCTGAATCGTCGCGCCTGCGGCGCTCGTATGTCACGGATAATATGTTGAAGTGCCCTAATTTTTAAAATGGACACCCCCTCCTAAAATCCTGGATCCTGGAAAATCTTACTCGTCAAAGAAAATCTTGTTCTCGCCTACTACGAGTGGAAGATTTTAGTTGTTCCTGTTGACGTAATTTGACATTTCCACTATGATTTTGTCGATTTAAACCAGTGCAACAGAGTGGTCGGACACGTTTCTATCTAGGGTTCGTAATTTGCATGTTAATTTTGCATCCAATTTTTCTAAATCTGATTTAGGGGTTATTGGATACTGAATAACATACAAAGGCGGATCAAGGGGATCGGTGTAGGGTGTCCACTCATAAAAAGGGCAACCTATCTGAAAAAGGGCAAACCATCTGAAGCCAGCGCCAAAGATGCGAAGCATTATGAGGGGTGTCTGGGAAGCCTCGGAGACTTGACTTTTTGTTGAAGGTTAACGAATTCCCTGATGTCCGAAATCCTCTATTAGATAGAAGAATTAGAAAATCTTTTATGACAAAAATTTAAAAGGGCAGACCAACTGGCCCAACTATGTTTCATAATCAAATAGTGCCAGTGGAAATATATGAAACACTGAACCTCCCTAAATCCACCCTTGACATATACATTTAATGGAAATCTTATTTTTGGAATTCTTACTGTGACAATTCACGAAACAAGTTATTATAAGTAAATCGAATTATCAATTCAGCACGGTCCATTATATCTCAGTAATGTATTCTGTCCGCTGCTGAACAAATAATATCGACACCACTGTGCGATTTTTCTGACATTTCAGTGCAATATAAATTCAGTGTTATATCGAAGTAACGGAGACCTGAAATTTATGAAATGTCATAGGACTCAATCTAAAATGTCAAATGATAAATGAAGGAGTACATCTAAGAGATATCAAATGAGGATTAACTTTATTTCAGTGTGTAACTGCAATGGCAATATCATTTGTGTCTTCATTTCTGCCTGCCTTCGTATTGGTAAGTTGCAACTATAACCTTTCTTTCACCAAAACCGCTGTGTTTTGGATATATCATGAATTATCACGACACTCACGGCACTTCTCGTATTTCCGAATGATAGAAGAAAAGTCAAATAGTTTAACGGATGGAATATAAACAAAATGTTACCGTATCGTTTGTATTCAGTTTTTTGGCTATAAAGAAGAAGATAAAGGTTACTACGTCGGAATATTAGCATTTGCAGCCTGTATAGGAAGAATCTTAAGGTAATCGATCACAGTGATGCGCGAAATCTTTACATGTCTTTGGAGCATCGGGGTGTTGTATTCTGGTTTTCGTACATACCCATGTCTCTTTCAGCTATATTGTTGGTTGGTTGTCAGACAAATTTGGAAGGCGTTCGATTACTCTCATCCTGCTTGCTATCCAGTCTGTAACTGCTTTGACGTTTGGACTATCTCCGAATCTGATAGTTGCATTCATCAATCGCTTCATAAGTGGCGCAGCTGGTGGTACGATTTCCAAGTAAAAATCATATTATGTCGGTTTTTCTAAAATCAAATATCAACCATTTTCTTCAAACTTGCGTATTTTCTTCAGGATTATCTGGAATTGGAAAGGCTATCATCTATGAATTGTCCGATGACTCAAATCAGGGAGCGTACATTTCAATGGCGGTTTTCGGATTTGTGTCAGGAAAAATGCTCGGACCAACCGTTTCAGGTATTATTTTGCGAATTATTGCTTGTGCATCTTCTATAAATCGTATAGGAATTTCAGATTATCACAAAAGGTGGCACTGTCGTCAACTTTTGCATTTCCCCGAGTCGTCTTACGGGTCTGCATTTCATTCACTTATCTTAAGGGATTTTCCTTTCAGGATTTTTAGCCCAGCCGGTTGAGCAATATCCAAATATTTTCTCATCAGGAGGGTTTTTCTCCAAGTTTCCTTTCTTTCTTGCGTGTTTACCAGTGTTCATGTTACATGTCTTATCGATCATTCATGCTTACATTCATCTGCCTGAGACGCGACTCAAAAACAAGTGAGTACACTGCTACCGTCCAATTTTCAATAGCATTGTATTCGTATTTATTGTCGTTTTGAATCATCAGATTACAGCTCCAAGATGAAAACGTTGTGCTTTATTCGTTGCGTTTTACAGAAGCTCTCTTGTCATTCCTTTGTCAGTATAGACTTCGCATGTATCTAGATACAAACGTACGATTTTATATTTTCTCATCATGACTTTACTGATTCTGCTTTGAATGATCAGGTCTAATCAGGCGGAACTGGAAAACCAATACATAATCGGCAAGAATTGTCAGAAATTGCAACAATCAGAACTGAAAATAGCTACTTCGTTCGTCGATCGTGATAACGGCAAAAACTACGACGATATTAGCACGGAAGGCATGAAACTAATGGCAATATCAGATGACAAAGTATGCTCTGAGAACATTGAATGTAAGGGAAAAAATGTCAGTGTTGAAATTACCACCGAGGATAAAATATCTTGCATGTCAAAATTCAGAAAGAGTGCCTTGTACATGACGATTATGTAAGGACACTTGAAATTATAATTTCTTATTTATTTTTTTGTCTGTAAAGATAGTTTCGAAAAATAACAACACATGGTGAATTCTTCTCATTCAGGGACTTCGACGTTAGAATGAGCATCATAATATACAGTATCTATTGTGGGTTGGTATCTGCCGCCGATGAAGTATTCCCGATTTGGGCATCAACTCTCATTAGATTAGGTTTGAAATCAGTGCCGTTTTCAGTCATTCACTCTGAGCCAAACATCTGTTCCCGTTAAAGTCCTACCCGGTTCTTAAGTGGTGTTTTATAGCCCATGCAACCTTAACTTAAAGCTTCTCGCAACAGTTTGCAGCTTAAGTACTGCTAACCAACCTGTTGCGAAGGCATATATTCCCACAATATATGAGACAGACTACCCACTTGTAAATAATCATACAAAAAATTGTTGAAGCTGTTAATTTCAAAATTACATTGTGGGATTATTTTTATAAAGTGATACTATGGAAGATATAAATGTCCACTCTTCTTCAACGGCAGTACCGCATTGAGCATTCAACTAAAACAGATTGATGTCAAGTCACGCTAAACTTTTTCATGACGAGCCTGGAAAATGTCCTTGCCAAAGATGACTTCTTACTTATGGTTGTCGCTCATAAGCAACTAGGGTCGTCTCTGGTTGCAATATAGACTTATTCTGAATCTCTAGAGTATCTTAAGAGTACTTGAGGCTGAAATTGACCAGAAATCTCAGAGCTGGACAAAATAATACGGTTCAGAGTTCAAAATTAAATATGTTCAGATTGATGTATCATTATTCTACAGATGGATTAGGATTTGCTGCCAATGATATCGGGTCGGTGTTTGGCATCATGGCGGCACCTGTGACTTTCATTCAGCAGTTTTTATTTTCTCTGCTGGAACGAAAGTTGGGAGCGAGAAAGGTAACGAGCTACATATTATCAAAGTGATTTACGATTGAGGCTAAATGGTTTCCTAAGGAAACGTATTCCTTGCTATTGATCTTTCAGACATTCCTTGTGACGTGTTTTGTACTGATGGTTATGACAGCTGTTCTACCAATTACACATCTTCTTATAGGGAGGTGAGTTCAATTCAAAGGAATGAGGAGCGTTTGAGATGGTCTTCGTATATGCATTTTAGCATAGATTTTGTTTTGGTAATGCAGTTGCATGTTACGATAAAATCTAATAAGTTGTAAAAACAGGTACCGTAGTTAACTTTGATTTGCAAGCCAGTGCAAATTTTGTTTCAGATGAATGATATCTAAACAATCGTTCAGCAATCGATTTCGGACACTTATCACTAATTTATCCTTTCGTTAACATGGCTGTTGGTGTAAAATTTATCATTCCAAAATATGGAGTGTCATCAGGACAGAGTTTTTAATGGGGTCGTATATTTTGATATCTTACAGAACAGTTTTGTTATGGACGTTATTAGTATTTATATTAGGTACTATTCGTGTTACATCGTCGTGTGCTTTATCTGCCGCTATCGTGTTGGTAAATAACAGCTCGACGTCTGGTACTACTGGAGCCATCAATGGCATGGCTATCGCGACAGCTTCGATTGGAAGGTATACGGAAAGAAATACATATTTGACATAAGAATGATAACATGCTTAACGTATTCAGAAATTCATGAAATATAGGGTACTACCAAATTCAATAGAAAACTATATATTTGATAAGCACGCTTTGCATCCACGGGACGCTATTAGTAAATATGATTCCTTTTTTACAGTGCTGTTGGGCCGTTAATGAGTGGTAGCATTTTTGCCTGGTCGATTTCACGAGGAATGGACATCGGGTATCCCTTCGACGTTAATTTTGCATTCGTTGTGATCAGTATTTGTAACGCGCTGTGTATCATTTGTGATTTATTCATACCAGTTAGATTGGACAAACAAAGAACAAGTTAACCTGATGAGTCGATGAAGTTGATGATATCAGGGAGTAGTCTCAATCAACTTCCACAAACCGATAATCATTATGATGGTGATATCCCTGATAAGTCGAATTTTCGATGTAAATAAGTATAATTTTTCTAGTATGAATTTGCATTTGTGACTAATTCTTTAAAAAGAAGATAGACAAAATCACAATTTCATCTTTTTATCGTTGATTTTGAAAATTATGTCGTTTCGTAGGTGGGCAAACAAACAATATTTCAGAAAAGATTTCAAAGTTTTACCTGACATGGCTCAATGCAACTGGCAAGTTAAGCTTCCAAACTAAAGGTGCGTGCATGGTTATGGAAAGAGATATATGAAGTGGATTTTTCAATGATATTGGCACCATGCTCCACGGGCCCATATGGCATTAGATCTTTATGGGATCTTGGACGTTTGAAATCATAAACATGATAGATGTGTGCCTCCACGCCGGGGTCGGAAAAAGTTTTCTGTCTGATTAATCAGTAGGGTCGTCATATTGTTTTGAAGAAATGTACATAGGAACCGAATTTACATTGTGTGTTATATATGTGTCATCTATTAACGACCTATTAACACACACACACACACACACACATACACAAAGTCCATTCTGTAAAAATTGTTAATGCCATTGAACAGAAAATATTGATTGGGAGGTTTCAGAGGAACGAAAGCTTTCAAATTTTTTGATGTTTCGAAAGAAGAGATATATAGCCTACTTATTAATAAGCTATGGCCGTTATGACGACCAAGTCGTCGTTCGGTAATTGGACGACTAGAATAAAAACAACATTTCGTCTGACTGATGAAGGTGCAACTCCACTGAACTGGAAAGTCGTAGGCGTGTTATATTTATCTAACGTAAGTATTTTTCCTGCACATACCATTATTGTTTATTTAAGTAACAACTTGAAGTAAGATTACTTCAAGGTAACAATATGCAAGTTTGAATACAACTTCTGATAGTCATTGATTGTTGTTAGGGAGGGTGGGGTTGTGCAATCTGGGGCCAAATTCACGAAAGCATAATATGCCTATAGTTGGTCTACATCCCCTAGCCTTGGTTGGAGTAATCATGTTACTCCAAGCTCTAGCAAACCTCCTGGTAATCTAAAATAATAATCTAATACTCGCTGCCAAAAAAGGGGGGCCAATTGGTCGAGTTGCTCTCTTAAGTGTGCTTAGTCATTAAATGAATCATGAGAAGAAGTCATATTGATGGACATAATTAGCTAGCCTGCCTATTAACTTTATTTCAGTTTGTAGCTGCTATGGCACTTTCTTTCGTGGTTCCATTTCTGCCTGCCTACATTCTGGTAAGTTGTGACCTATATGGCAAAATTTTTACATTACTCTTCCCCACCCCCAATGCGTTACGTACCTTTAAACAGCCCCTAGGCTCAACATCCCAACAGAAACAATATAAAGTTAATGCATAGATAAAGAAAAATGGTAAACAAAATTACAAAATTGACATTGAAATACGAAAAATCAACATTCATAATTCGTATATCTATCATAAAACAAAGTTTTTATTTTGTCACCTTGTTGCGATGAATTCAAGTTCTTTGGCTACAAAGAAGAAGATAAAGGTTACTTCGTTGGAATCTTAGTTTTTGCAATCTATGGAGGAAGAATCTTTGCAAGGTAAGAGTAATCGGTTATTTTTAACGGGAAATCTATCAAACTGGAAAAGAAACTTATATTATTTTACAGGTCATATTTTAACTGCGAAATGTATCTGTTTTAGCTATTTCGTTGGTTGGTTGTCGGACAAATTCGGAAGACGTTCGATTATTCTCATCTTGCTCGCTATCCAGGGTTTAGCCGCTGTCACATTTGGACTATCTCCGAATCTGATAGTTGCGGTTATCAATCGAATTTTAAGTGGTGCAGCTGGTGGTAATTCAAATAATTTTTCCTCGTGTTTTTATCATTCAGTAGTGATATTTCGGATTTGTCTTTTTTATCTTCAGGATTAATTGGGCTAACGATGGCAATCGCCTACGAAGTATCCAACGATTCAAACCATGGCGCCTATATTACAACGACAATCGTTGGATTTGTGTCAGGAAAAAT
The DNA here is from genome assembly GCA_036785005.1 of Tubulanus punctatus. Lineage (NCBI taxonomy): Eukaryota > Metazoa > Nemertea > Palaeonemertea > Tubulaniformes > Tubulanidae > Tubulanus > Tubulanus punctatus. The sequence continues at coordinate 2,921 of JAYMFW010155048.1, read as the reverse complement.
GCTCGGACCAACCATCTCAGGTTTTATATAAGAAGATTCCCCTATTAACAAAGTTTATTTGGGAGGGTCAAATCGTGTGCGTCTGTGACTTTTAGTGTGAAAAATCAATTAGCTAATCAGTCATGATTTCCCTTTCAGGATATTTAGCCCAGCCGATTGAACAATATCCAAATATTTTTTCATCAGGAGGGTTTTTCTCCGAGTTTCCATTTTCTCTCGCGTGTTTACCAGTTTTCTTCGCACATGTCCTGACGATCATTTATGTTTACATGTACCTGCCTGACACGCGTAGTCGGATAGACAAGTGAGTATAACCCAATTGAAACGAACCATTCATCTTAACTTTGGCTTGGCACGAAGTGAAATACTGACCTAGGCATTCTAAATCATATTGATTTTCGATTAACCGTGTTTCAAAGCCGGAATTTAATCATGGTATTACGATTTATATACCAGAACTAAGAGGAAAGAAGGTAACAAATGCAAAAAATGCACTATTTGTCTGGTATCGCAACAGTCAGAACAGAAGAAAGATGATACTACTGCCATAGGCAATGATGGAAAAAGTAACAGCGATAATGATATCATTCGTCAGGAATTGCTGGGGGATCACCCTTCTGAAACTGCCGGGATGGAAAGCGTGCACATAGCGTTGATATCAGATGATGAACAAGACAAATGTGCGGTATGCTCTAAAAACATGTGCAAGAAAGAAAATGTAGATGATGAATTTATTGTAACCGATGAACAAAATTCCTGTATGTCAAAATTCAGGAGTAGTGCCTTGTACATGACAATAATGTAAGGATATATATTTTCTTTAAAACTACCTTCTTTGTCTAAAAAACTTACATACATACATTGCATTTCTTATTAAGGGACTACGACGTTAGAATGAGCATCGTGCTATACAGTGTAACTGCTGGCATGGTATCTGCCGCCGATGAAGTATTCCCGATTTGGGCATCAACCGTCATAAGATTAGGTTTAGATTTATACTTTCACTCATTCGTCTCAGCACGAATGTGTCTCGATTTAATTATAGGAATATTTCGAGCATAAAAGGTAAGAAGGATCTCTCCACGACTTATTTGATATTTCATTTTCCTGCAGATGGATTAGGATTTGATACCAATGATATCGGCTCGGTGATTGGCATGATGGCGGTACCTGTGATTTTCATACAGCTGTTTTTATTTTTATTGTTAGAACGGAAATTGGGTTCGAGAAAGGTAACGTACTGGTATGAATCAAGTAGATTTCTTGAGGAAACATCTCTTATCTGGTAGTTTTAATATTTCAGATATTCCTCATTACTTGTTTTATACGAATGGTTATGACGGCAATTTTACCAATAACTCATCTTCTTGTAGGGAGGTTGGTATTAGCTCCATTCAGTTTAAAGATGAACATTATACTATTTTAAGATTTTTACTTTGAAATTAAGGTTAAAAAGCAGCGTGTTTTGCGTGTGGGTAATACATGGAACGGCGGGAAAATGATAGTAAATACAATATCATCTGCGTCTAGCTATTATTTGATATATGCATTGTGTCACTGAAAATATCTTTCAATGAGCTCGTGTTTTTTTCGTGTATTTTAGAACGGTTTTGCTGTGGACTTCACTGGTATTCATCATGGGAATTACTAGCATCACATCATCATGTTCTATATCCGCTGGTTCAGTGTTAGTAAATAATAGTTCTACTTCTGATACCACTGGAGCCATCAATGGTATGGCTCTTACAGCCGCTTCTATATTACGGTAAGGAATGAACATCTAACTCGTTTATCCTCGAAAATTGTTTTTTTTAAAAATCAAGATGGATAATATTGAAGACCTGCCGATGCATTCTGGAATTCGTAAATGAGGGAGGCGGGTTCCGAATTCCAATCAACAATTGAAAATCTGTTGAATTCATCTTATTTTACAGTGCTGTTGGGCCGTTAATGAGTGGTAGCATTTTCGCTTGGTCGATTTCACAAGGAGTTAAACTGGGATATCCCTTCGACGTTAACTTTGTATTCGTTGTGATCAGCATTTTTTTCGCGATGTGTATCATTTGTGATTTATTCATACCAGTTAGACTGGACAAACAAAAGAACAAGTTGCCGTGATGAGTGGTTAGTTAACAATAAAGTTAACATGAACAAGACATCACAAAGTAACTGTATTCGATTTAATTTAAAGGAAAAATTATAAATCTATATTTCAATACAAAAAATCAAAGGATTAGTAAAAAGGAAATAAATCATCTTTTTATCATTCACTTGAACTTTCTTCTTAAGCCCGGAGCACACATTTGCGATTCTATGTATTGTTGCATAATCGCTTCATTGCAAGCGAAAATATCAAGCGAGTTTGATTTCTTACGATCATGCGATGATATGGTGAAATCGGCTCCGGGTGTCACCGCACACCTTTACGATGATGAGTAAAGATAATGGGATGACTCGATGATACGTAGGAATCCCAAAGGTGTGCGCCAGGCTTTAGAGAGGGACTTGATTTATGAAAGGGTGAAGCCCACAAAACTTCAATCCAACTGAAAATCTTATTCACCAGGCCGGCAAGTAATAATTCAATTGGGTAGTCTCCCGCGCAAAATATCCAATAATGGAAATACAGCGTACTTGTGTTCCTAACTTAAGACTCCTCCTTCCAAATTTGCCATAGACACTGAGCAATAAATCAAAGGATGCAATTTCTACTTTAACAAAAAAACAATCCAATTACATCCTGATTTTTTTGTTTCCTCAACAACTTACAATTACATACAAAGAGATAATTTCATAAATCGTCAAGATGAAGTTCCAAATATTTCCGAATGTTCATTCCAGAATTGATCACCAATAATGTCACAGTGTAGCACACATACATGGGATACTACTTTAGTAAACGAGTTATTTTCCACAGTACC